>JAIWYO010001346.1:0-28636 GCA_020631735.1 Saccharum officinarum | reverse complement strand
TTGAATAGTAATTATTCACTAATTAAATACCAAAATTGTAAATGAATTATTTATTGACCCTAAACTCAAATTCAAAATTCAAAATCCTACTTTCAAAACTAATGGGAATTTGGAGTTGGTCCAAAAATGAAAGTTGTAGATTTTTCAATTTTGAACAACTTTAATGTTGAAAGATTTTGAAGTTTCTGTATGATTCTTTCTTTTTTTTGAAGTAATTTGAAAAGGAGACGAGAATGAGGTTTTAGTAGCTACAGTAGCCTGGCCATCAGGGCATCGCCACCTCCTGCTTCACCAGCGCCGCCGTCGTTCCCGTGGCGTCCAGAAGTCACCGTGCCACCTCCTGCTTGGCCGAAGCAGTGACAAAGAAGCTTCTGGCACGTCCCCGTACGTCGCCCGTGGCTATAACGCCCTTGCCGTTGTCATTTTCGCCTTCTTCTCCCTTCAGCGCCGCCGCCGGTCACCGCCACCCACCGGCGCAATTGGCCGCAGCTGCTCCGTCCTCGCGGAGTTGTCTTCTCTTGGCGCTCCTCTCTGACTTGCTCACGCTACCCCTCGCTGCCGGAACGGTCGGGCGCCCTGTTGCCGCCACAGGCAGCCGCCATGGCCGCCGAACTCGCCTCGTGCGTGGCCAGCCGCTACCAGCTACCTTCTCACCCTTTTCTTCCTTGTTTAGTGTTTCTCTAGATGCCTTGAAGCTCTCCGGCTAGACGGTTAATCCATTTATCTTCAGGAACAGCCGGAACGTTGCTTCGCCGCCGGTGCGCGCCGCCGCCTCCGCCCTTCGCCGTCAGCAGGCATGCTTGCACCGCCTCCGCTTCACTCTTCTGGCTGAGAAGGTCGCGGTGAGCTCCGTGGTTGTGCTCCAAAGCTTGGTTGGGCCAATCGAGGCCTGCTGCGGCCGGTCCGCCGCCGCGCCGCGGTGCTATGCTCGGCCGGTCCGCCATGGCCACCGACGAGAACAAGCGGAGGCGTCACTTGATCAACCAACAGACCAGGCATGTGCGGGAGGAGGTGGGGTCACGTTGGTGCCATCGCCATGGCCGGAGGCCTCGCCGTCGGCGTGCAGCGCGGCCGACCCGCCGGCAGGGGCGTGGTCAAGGTCGGCAGGGTCACGTTTGACCCTGGCCCCGTGCGTCAGTGACGGTGGGTGAGGGGAGCTGAGTGAAAAATGATTTTTGTCCATTTTCGAAACTCAGTAATGATTAAATGATGCTGATTCTTGTTAATTTCATAGTAATTTGTAGAAGCTTGATAAATTCATGAACATTTTTGTGTAGCTTCTTGATGATGATGTATATCTAGGAAAAATATGAAACCTAAAAATGGATAGTTTTGGCATGATTTAAAATTACCTCTTTTAATTAAGAGATGCAACTTCTATAATTTTTGTAGGCCAAAATAAATATTTAAAAATTATAAAATTTGTTTTTCCACTGTTTTATGATATAACCAATCTCCATAAGAAGTCTGGGATTAATTTGACAATGTTTAATTTAATCACCTTTTTTATGTCTAATTAATTAATTAATTGATTAAGGTAATTAGAGGTTGATCATAATATGAGTTGGGTGGATTTTGGAATTGATTGAGGACCTTAGAAACCTAAAACACACTGTTCCTTGGTCATTTAACTATTTGATTGTGATGCTCATGATCAATTTGAGATAATAAAAATTAGAAATGCTTTTAAGTTTACTTAAGCACTTCATTAGTTGATGTATGAGTATAATCTTGATTTCTATTTTGGATACAACCTCTTGGGTAAAAAGGGTTAAGCTATAAATATGTTTCCATGCTAATGTTTCATAAAGCCTTGTTATGACTTGTTTGTTAAGTGTGATATGATTTATTATCTTAGCATGATAACTTGTGTGATGCTTGATTAACCAAACTTGTGCAATAGTGTTTGAGTCAAGTTGATATACCCTTAGCTTTGTTTTGATTGACTCTTGTGTTATGTAACAAGCTTTACTCCTTGACTAAGCTCCTGATTGACGTGTTATAGAGAATAACTAAAAAAGCTTTATGATAATTGCTCGCAATTATACCGTGAAGGAAAGTTGTACTCAAGTTAATTAATCTTGTTATGTTATCATCAATGCATTTGTATGCCTCTCATCATGCATCATGTCATGCATCATTCTAAAGCATACATCATTTACGTGTAGTGTACGAGAGTGAGGAGATTCACGCTGATCAAGTTTCGGAGAAGATCCATCTACCAGTGGTGTTGGTGCCAAGTCTAACTCCTCTGGATCTCTCAGTGGGAACTAACCTTCTCTACAACACAGGCAAGCCCCGGAGCATTTAACCCTTTCCTTGTTGTTTATAAATGTTATTATCATTTGAGTCCCATAAAATGTGCATTAGGTAAGGAGTTGGGTGAAAACCAATTACTGCATGACCACCTTGATTTATTCAGATATCTTCCTTGAAACCCCACTAGTATGTAGGTCGATATCTATGATGCTTAGTGATGCTTAGACTTCAAAAGAAGTTGGAGTATGTTTTGGTCGTTCGCGAGAAATAGGTTTACTTTTGTTCTTCTCGGCTCTGCTTTTGGGTCATGAGAATTCTTTGATGATGGTTATGATGATATTAAAGCTGAGACCGGGTGGGTGTTAGCTTGCATCTAGAATGGAGTCTTGATGTAGTGCTCCGCCTGTGTCGATTAAGGACCGTTCGATGTAGGCCTGTTGGGTCGAGACTTTGCAGTACTGGCTACATACTCCGATAAGCCTGATACCTCAGCTATTCCATTATGGGAAAGGACAACCACGCACTAGGAGTGGAGAGATGGCGAGAGTAGCGTGTACCCACCCTATGGATCTAAGATGGACGGAAGCATCTAGGTTGGCAGTAGGGCGGTGGAGTACTATGCTCTCGGGTGGCGCGAACCCATTCCTGCTTTGGAGGATCCGAGTGAAGGTTGATATATGTAAGTCCGGGACCTGCATATGTCGTGTGGTTGGGAATCTCTAGCTGGGTTTTAATCGGTTCGAATCATCGTTGCTCCTCGATTATGGAGACTCGATCCTTCGACCACTCATCGTAGTTAATCGATGGAAACATGGTTACTTATGGTTACGGATATACAAAGAAATGAGATGAGGTGCTTAAGAAGTAATTGATTTAGATCAGGTGCAAACTTGATACTACTAATAACTTAATACACCGCTAAAACATTAAAAGTAAGGAAACCACCAGTAGTAAGCTTTTCTGCAAAAAGTTACTCTTGCGTCAAACCATCCTTTAAGCCTTCATGCTTTTGGAGTCTTTTCTTTTAGTCGAGTAAGTCTTGTTGAGTACCCTCATGTGTAAGGTCCAAATGGCTAGAGGGAGGGTGAATAGCCTATTTAAAAATCTACAAGCTTCACTAAACAACCACGTTAGTATAAAAGATGGCTAAGCTAATTCTAGCACTAGCTCAACTACACTATGCAAGCCACCTATACAATTCTAGTGAAGCAAGGCTATGATCTCTAATACACACCAACAAGACTAAGTTACTAAGCTACTTACTCCTATGTGATAAAAGCTACACTAAGAATAGTACAAGAAAGTAAAGAGCAAGTGACTTGATTCTTATACCAACAATGTAGAGAAGTAATGCACTTGAAGAATCAATCACAATGATCAACCACAAGAGAAATCCTCGGCAAAGAGATGACACAAGATTTTTACCGAGGTTCACTTGCTTCCCGACAAGCTACTCCTCGTTGTGGCGATACACCCACTTGTTGGTTCGCGAGCTAATCGACTATCAAGAGTCGAGCCCTCAGCGGGCGCCGCACAACCGCACACAAGATGGGGATCCTCCAAGCCACGAGCTCCACTAGAGTATCAAATTCCGAACTCCCATGGGAAGGATCAAGAACCCCTTACAACACTTGGTGAGGGCTCCAACAATCTCCAATTGCGAGCTCAATCACCTCCGCTGCTCTAAGCCGTCTACCGTGTCGGGAAACATGGAAGAGTAACAAGAAATCCGTCGCAACTCGAAGATCAAGTGCCTCTAGAATGCAACTCTCAAGCAATGCACTTGAATCTCACTCAATCTCACTCAAGATGTGCAACTAAGCAAAGAGATGAGTGGAGGGGTTGTTCTCCAGCTCAAAGGATGTCTCTAGGTCTCAAAATGTGCAAGAGTTACCCTCAAACCCCGGACATCTTCTATTTATAGCGAAGGGGTACGCAGCTAGCCGTTACCGGATGACGCAGTTAAAAATGAGCTGACCGGACGCTCCGGTCAGGGTGACCGGACGCGTTCGGTCACTACAGGACAAGTGTGAACAGTGCATGTCAGAAGTTGCCGTTGCCGTGACCGGACGCGTTCTAGCGTTTGACCGGACGCGCTGCACCTGGCGTCCGGTCGGAGTCCAGTAAGCTCCCGCCGCGACTGGACGCGTCCGATCGCACGTGACCGGACGCGCCGCGCGTCCGGTTGGCTCTACAACCAGTTCTGCCCCTCTGGGTGCCTGACCGGACGCTCCAGTTCCATGAGGGACCGGACGCGCTGGTTGAAAACCCTAACACCTTCGCGCTTGACAACTGCTGAGAACTGACCGGACGCGTCCGATCAAACCGCGACCGCGTCCGGTGCAGCATCTGGTCACCACAGTGACCGCCGTTTGCCTCCGTTTCTTTTCCGACTTCCGGCGCAGTAGAAAATAGGCATTTCACTTCCCCAAAAGGCACTGAATCCCGCCTCACAAGCTCGGTGGGAGGGAGAGAGGAACCCAAACCCCTCTCTACCGCTTAAACTCCACCGCCTTCGCAAAAGTGCTAACACCACCAAGTGTACACCACCATGTGCATGTGTGTTAGCATTTCACAAACATTTCCAAGGTGTTATGTTAGCTCTCAACTAGATCCTAATGCATATGCTCAAGACATTGATCTAGTGGTACTTGATTTCCGAGCTAACCGTGATTGCCCCTCTTGATAGTCGGCTATGTATCCTAAACCCGGTCAATCACTTCTCTACTCATCTTAGACCGGCAAAAGGAAAACCCCTATGGTTATACCTTGTCTTGCGCTCTTAGATCCATCTCCTCCACTTGATCATCATGTCATGTCCATGCACCATCTCTTTGTGATCTTGTGGCCACCACTCCTTGCCACATACACCTTCATCACATGTGTTGCTTATGCCTAACTCAAAACACTTAACACATGGCATTAGCAACTTGGTGTCATTAATTACCAAAACTAAACTTGGGCTTTCAATCTCCCCCTTTTTGGTAATTGATGACAACCATCATAAAGATATGAAATGAAATCAATTTTCAATTTCGATAGTATTAGCTCCCCCTACATATGTGCTTCCATATGTTTGGTTCAATTTGTGCACATATGTATGGATTTGAATTTTGGGAGAGTTACTACTATCAAATTGATGCTAAGGTATATAGAATGGACCTTTGAAGCGTGATACCAATCGGAGTTGCCTTTATATACCATCCTTAGCATCGATGTAGCTAGACACCACTTGTAATACATCACTTGTAAAGATCACAAACACTAAAGTACCCCGTGAGATCAACATTATAATCAAAAGGTGTCTAGATACCACTTGTAAAGCTACTCTTAACAAATCATCATTCAAGTTCTATTTCTAGCAATCACCATTCAATCATGAATATGAATTTAAGCTTTGCAATGCAACAATTCATCATGTTAATGCACATACAAATGCAAGCAAATAATTCATGAGCTTGCTCCCCTTACTTGTGTGCTCAATTTTAATTGATCCCTTTCCAAAGTCATTCTCTCTCCTTACTATATCTTTCTCCCCTTTGCAACTTAACTTTTTTTATCTTTGTGACTTTTCCATCTTTGTGACTTTTCTCTCCCCCTTTGTCAACAATCACCAAAAAGGTGCCAATTTTAGTGAGAGATAAGTCAATCAATAAGAGGGAGTCCAAATTATGGTTCAATCTGGATCACTTGCCTAGAATATGTAATTCGGTTTGATCCAAGCACAAGCTTCTTCACACCTCATAAAGTATAAGGGTTATCTTGAGCATGTTGAATTACACATCATGAGCTCATTTTCTAGATTCAACACTAGGTTTGCAAGCCCACAAACATGTCGTATGCTACCACTAGATCAAATAACCATAGAAGCAATAGTGGTACCATATATACATCGAAATCATTTGATTTTCATGAATGAGCCTATTTGTTATGCAAATATATCTATATGTTCTAAATAAGTCCTTAGCAAAGTATGAATGATATGCCAAACAACTCTACCTTGCAATGTTGGAGGAGAGGCATGTCATATAAGAATGTGGGGGTGCACTCATTTCAAATTGGAGAAGTCAAGTATGTTCAATTCATTTTTCAACTTATAAAATCTCTTTTTATCAAGTGGCTTTGTGAATATGTTGGCTAGTTGATCTTCGGTGCCAATGCTCTCAATGCTAATATCACCCTTTTGTTGATGGTCTCTTATGAAGTGATGCCTTATGTCAATGTGCTTCGTTCTTGAATGTTGAACCGGATTTTGAGTCATCTTGATAGCACTTTCATTGTCACAAAATAATAACACATTCTTAAATTTGATTCCAAAGTCATTCAAAGTTTCATCTAAAGCAATTGTGCACAACAACTACCAGCACTAATGTATTCAGCCTCGGCGGTAGATAGTGCAACACTATTTTGTTTTTTTGATGACCATGAAACAAGAGACCTTCCAAGCAATTGACAAGTGCCACTTGTGCTCATTCTATCAATCTTGCAACCACTATAGTCGAAATCCGAATATCCAATCAACTCAAAAATAGACCCCTTTGGAAACCATAATCCAACATCATGAGTGCCCTTAAGATATCTCAATATCCTCTTGGTTGCTTTCAAGTGACTTTCTCTAGGTGAAGCTTGATATCTTGCACACTTGCACACACTAAACATCACATCCGGCCTAGAAGCGGTGACATAGAGCAAACTTCCAATCATAGATCGGTATAGCTTTTGATCTACCATATTTCCACTATCATCAATACCCAATTGATCATTAGTGCCTATTGGTGTACTCATTTGCTTAGCATCTTGCAATACAAACTTCTTGATCATGTCCTTGATGTACTTGCCTTGATTTACAAAAGTACCATTCTTCATTTGCTTGATTTGAAGTCCAAGGAAGTAACTAAGCTTTCCAATCATAGACATCTCAAACTCATTAGCCATCATATTTCCAAACTCTTCACAAAAGTCTTGGTTAGTTGATCCAAAGATAATGTTATCCACATAGATTTGCAACACAAACAAGTTATTTCCAAGCTTCTTGGTGAAGAGAGTGGTGTCAACCTTTCCCATCTTGAACCCTTTAGAGAGGAGAAAGTCCCTCAACCTCTCATACCATGCTCTAGGTGCTTGCTTCAAACCATACAATGCCTTATTTAGCTTATAAACATGGTCGGGCTTCTTGTCATCTTCAAAACCAGAAGGTTGCTCAACATAGACTTCTTCATTGATGTAGCCATTGAGAAATGCACTCTTGACATCCATTTGATAGAGCTTGATGTTGTGTACACAAGCATATGCTAATAAGATTCTAATAGCCTCCAATCTTGCAACGGGTGCATATGTCTCTCCAAAGTCAAGACCCTCAACTTAAGTGTATCCTTGTGCTACTAATCTTGCTTTATTCCTCACAACCATGCCATCTTGATCTTGCTTGTTTCTAAAGACCCACTTAGTACCAATCATATTGTAGTTCTTTGGCCTCTCAATAAGTTTCCAAACTTGATTTCTAGCAAAGTTGTTTAGTTCTTCATGCATGGCATTTACCCAATCGGAATCCTTCAAAGCATCTTCTAATTTATTAGGTTCTTCAAGTGACACAAATGAGTAATGCTCACAAAAGGATGCTAGCCTCGATCTAGTTTAAACATCACTTTGAATTCCACCAATGATTTGGTCCAATGGATGATCTCTTGCAATACTAGTAGGTTGGAGTATTGGGAGTTGATTGCTTCCCCTTGTTTGACCTTGAACTTGAACTTCATCATGAGTACCACTAGAGCTTGCTTGAATTGTATCAATTTGCACACTTTGGTTGATCACATGAATATCATCATCATCAACTTGCCTTGGCCTAACATCACCAATGTCTATGTTCTTCATTGCATTTGACAATTGATCTCCTCTCACATCATCAAGGTTTTGAGCTTCATTTTGAGACCCTTAGGTTTCATCAAACTCAACATCATGAACTTCTTCCAAGGTGCCATTTATGAGATTTCAAACTCTATATGCTTTGCTTGTGGTAGAATAACCAAGTAAGAACCCTTCATCATATTTCTTTTCAAACTTGCTCAATCTAGTGCCTTTCTTGAGAATATAGCATTTGCAACCAAACACTCTAAAGTATGCAATGTTGGGCTTTCTTCCATTCAATATCTCATATGGTGTCTTCCCAAGCTTCCCATGGCAATAGAGACAGTTGCTACAATAGCAAGCCGTGTTGATGGCTTCACTCCAAAAAGAATGACTCACATTGTATTCACTAAGCATTGATCTAGCCATATCAATCAAGGTTCTATTTTTCCTTTCAACTACACCATTGGATTAAGGAGTGTAGGTTGGAGAGAATTGATGTCCAATACCAAGATTATCACACAATTCCTCAATTCTTGTGTTCTTGAACTCACTATCATTGTCACTTCTAATCTTCTTGATGGTGATTTCAAACTCATTTTGCACTCTCTTGACAAAAGACTTAAATAGATCATAAACATCACTCTTGTCATAGAGAAAGAACACCCAAGTATATCTAGTGTAGTCATCCACTATCACAAAGCCATACTTGTTGCCACCAATGCTAGTGTATGTTGTTGGTCCAAACAAGTCCATGTGCAATAGCTCAAATACCTTTGATGTACTCATTTCACTTTTACTAGGATATGTATTTCCAACTTGTTTGCCGGCTTGACAAGCACTACAAGGTTTATTCTTCTCAAAGGTGACATCCTTCAAGCCTCTAACTAAGTCATGCTTCAAAAGTTTATTCAATTGTTTCATTCCAACATGACCAAGCCTTCTATGCCACAACCATCCCATACTAGATTTGCTAAGCAAGCATGATGTCAATTATGTTTCACTATCATTGAAGTCAACCAAGTATAAGCTACCATGTCTAAATCCTTTGAATATCAAATTTGATCCATCAACACTTATGACTTCAACATCATCACTACCAAATATGCACTTAAAGACAAGATCACAAAGTTGTGCCACCGATAAAAGATTGAAATCTAAGCTCTCAACTAGCAACACATTAGATATGCTCATGTCATTTGAGATAGCAATTTTACCAAGCCCCTTGACCTTGCCTTTCTTGTTGTTATCGAAAGGGATAGCATCAAAACCACTATTTTGACTTGTATCAATTGATTTGAACATACAAGAATCCCTGGTCATATGTTGAGTGCACCCACTATCAAGCACCCAATGCCTTCCTCCGGCTTTGTAATTGACCTACAAGACAAGATCAATTATTTTTAGGTACCCAAACTTGTTTGGGTCCTCCAAGGTTAGTGACTAAGCTCTTTGATACCCAAATGGCTTTCTTCTTTGAGTCCATCCATGGTGCACCAATGAACTTAGCATGAACACCATTTGTACCCTTGGTAAGTATATAGAAAGAATCAAACTTAATTGAGGATACATTAGCATTGGATTTCTTATTCATGCAATGTTGCTCTATGTGACCAACTTACTTGTAACTTTTGCAATAGCTACCATTGTTCTTCACAAAACGAGTCTTGTGAGGAGCAAAAGCGGCCTTGCCTTTCTTGGGGTTATAGCCTAATCCCTCTTTATAGAGAGAAGTTCTTTGGCTATCCAAGCACATAAGCAAGCGGTCCTCACCACCATAATCCTTAGCTAATATGTGATTGAGCTCTTTTACCTCCTTCTTGAGATTTTCATTCTCAACTATTAGTGTGGAGTCACAAGTGAAACCGTCACTACTAGATGAGGATGATGTAGATGAGCTACATGAAGGGTTAGTGGGAGTAACAATAATAGGCTTATGACAAGATTCATCAATTATATCACATGATATGCCTATGTTGCAAGTTTTAGCCTTCTCAACATTAGTTGGCATGTTTTCACATTTTTCAATTAGAGAGGAATGAGCTTCTTCAAGCTTAGTGTGAGACTTTTGAAGCTTCTTATGGTCTACCTTTAGACTCTCATAAGAAGCTCTAAGCTCATTAAGTTCTTGCATAAGGTTTTTCTTTTCCTTAAGTAATCCCTTGCACTCCTTTCTAGATTCTTTAAAATGTTAAGTGCAATCTTCTAGCATAGTGATTAGTTCATCTTTAGTGAATTCTTCTTCATCACTATCACTATCACTAGCATTATCATGATCACTCTCATCGTCGGATGATACCTTAGCGGCCTTAGCCATGAAGCACGATAGAGTGTCGAAGAGGGAGACCTTCTCTTGGATGGCAATACTAGCATGTCCCTTCTTCTTGCTCTTGTTGTCATCCTCATCATCACTTGAGGAATCATCACTATCCCATGTAGCAACATGAGAGTCATTCTTCTTTTTATGAGAACTCTCCTTCTTTTCTTGCTTCTTCTTTTGCTTCTTCCTCTCCTTCTTGATAGCATCTTCATCATCACTATCATAAGGACACTTTGCAATGAGATGGTCCTTGCTATGGCATCTAAAACATCTCATGGTATGCTCATTCTTCTTGGAAGAGTTCTTCCTCCTTCTTGCACAAAAGCCCTTCTTCTTCATGAATTTCCCAAATTGCTTGACAAAAAGAACCATCTTCTCATCAATGTCATCACTATCACAAGAGCTTGAGTCTTCATCACTTGATGATTCAATCTTGGATTTGCCCTTGGATGTGGTGGCTTTGAATGCCACACTCTTCTTCTTCTCATCATCCTTCTTCTCACTTTCCTTCTTTTTCTTTTTGACTAACTCCTCTTTCTCATCATCTTCTCTATATGAATCATCGGTCATCACTTCTTGGAATACTTGTTGAGGAGTTGAATCCTTCAATGTAGTCCTCACTAGCACGGTGATCAATGTATCAAATCTCTTGGGCAAGCTTCTCAAGAACTTCATAGAGAATTAGTTGTCCTTGACCTCCTCACCAAGTGCCTTGAGCTCATTCACAATGACTTGCAATCTATGAAACATTTCTGGTACACTCTCATCTTCTTGCATCTTGAAGCTAGAAAACTTTTCTTGCAAGATATATGCTTTAGCGGTCTTTGTGCCTTCGATGCCCTCAAAAGTTTCTTCTAGCTTGGCCCAAGCATCATGAGCAATCTCAATGTTCTTCACTTGCTCAAAGGTCTTGTCATCTAGTGCCTCATGAAGAGCACTAATGGCAATGTCATTGTATTGGAGCTTCTTCTCTTCCACCGGTGTAGGTGCTTCCGGATTAGCAACCTCAAATTTTGTTTCGGTGACCTTCCACACTTCTCTATTGATTGATTTGAGGTGTGCGGTCATCTTAACCTTCCAATATGCATAATTTGTGCCATCAAAGTGAGGTGTCTTCTTGGTGTTGTTGATGTGCAAGCTTAATTGAGCCATTTTTTTCACCGTAGGTTGTTAAGCCTCGAATAAACGGTGCCTCGGCTTTGATACCACTTGTAAGGTCCAAATGGCTAGAGGAGGGGTGAATAGCCTATTTAAAAATCTACAAGCTTCACTAAACAACTACGTTAGTATAAAAGATGGCTAAACTAATTCTAGCACTAGCTCAACTACACTATGCAAGCCACCTATACAATTCTAGTGAAGCAAGGCTATGATCTCTAATACACATCAATAAGACTAAGTCACTAAGCTACTTACTCCTATGTGATAAAAGCTACACTAGGAATAGTACAAGAAAGTAAAGAGCAAGTGACTTGATTCTTATACCAACGATGTAGAGAAGTAATGCACTTGAAGAATCAATCACAATGATCAACCACAAGAGAAATCCTCGGCAAAGAGATGACACAAGATTTTTACCGAGGTTCACTTGCTTCTCGGCAAGCTACTTCTCGTTGTGGCGATACACCCACTTGTCGGTTCGCGAGCTAATCGACTATCAAGAGTCAAGCTCTCGGCGGGCGCCGCACAACCGCACACAAGATGGGGATCCTCCAAGCCACGAGCTCTACTAGAGTATTCAATTTGCGAACTCCCGTGGGGAAGGATCAAGAACCCTTACAACACTTGGTGAGGGCTCCAACAATCTCCAATTGCGAGCTCAATCACCTCCGCTGCTCCAAGCCGTCTACCGTGTCGGAAAACACGGAAGAGTAACAAGAAATCCACCGTAACTCGAAAGTGTCTCTAGAATGCAACTCTCAAGCAATGCACTTGAATCTCACTCAATCTCACTCAAGATGTGCAACTAAGCAAAGAGATGAGTGGAGGGGTTGTTCTCCAGCTCAAAGGATGTCTCTAGGTCTCAAAATGTGCAAGAGTTACCCTCAAACCCCGGACATCTTCTATTTATAGCGAAGGGGTACGCAGCTAGCCGTTACCGGATGACGCAGTTAAAAACGAGCTGACCGGACACTCCGATCAGGGCGACCGGATGCGTCCGGTCACTACAGGACAAGTGTGAACAGTGCGTGTCAGAAGTTACTATTGCTGTGACCGGACGCGTTCTAGCGTTTGACCGGACGCGCTGCACCTGGCGTCCGGTCGGAGTCCAGTAAGCTCCCGCCGCGACCGGACGCGTCCGATCGCACGTGACCGGACGCGCCGCGCGTCCGGTTGGCTCTACGACCAGTTCTGCCCCTCTGGGTGCCTGACCGGATGCTCCGGTTCCGTGAGGGACCGGACGCGCCAGTTGGAAACCCTAACACCCGCGCGCTTGACAACTACTGAGAACTGACCGGAAGCGTCTGGTCAAACCGCGACCGCGTTCGGTCACCATAGTGACCGCCGTTCGCCTCCGTTTCTTTTCCGACTTCCGGTGCAGTAGAAAATAGGCATTTCACTTCCCAAAAAGGCGCCGAATCCCACCGAGCAAGCTCGGCGGGAGGGAGAGAGGAACCCAAACCCCTCTCTACCGCTTAAACTCCACCGTCTTCGCAAAAGTGCTAACACCACCAAGTGTACACCACCATGTGCATGTGTGTTAGCATTTCACAAACATTTTCCAAGGCGTTATGTTAGCTCTCAACTAGATCCTAATGCATATGCTCAAGACATTGATCTAGTGGCACTTGATTTCCGAGCTAACCGTGATTGCCCCTCTTGATAGTCGGCTATGTATTCTAAACCCGGTCAATCACTTCTCTACTCATCTTAGACCGGCAAAAGGAAAACCCCTATGGTTATACATTTGCCTTGCGCTCTTAGATCCTTCTCCTCCATTTGATCATCATGTCATGTCCATGCACCATCTCTTTGTGATCTTGTGGCCACCACTTCTTGCCACATACACCTTCATCACATGTGTTGCTTATGCTTAACTCAAAACACTTAACACATGGCATTAGCAACTTGGTGTCATTAATTACCAAAACTAAACTTGGGCTTTCATCATGTACTCAGAGTTTGTTACTCCTGTTACAAGTTCTGACTTGTGCTGCTAATTAAGGTTATGTCGGTGGGCTCGACATGATCTTGATGTCTCTCCTACCTTATGTGCTTCTTCTAATTTGCTTCCACTGTCCTATTCACCTTTTGGATCTAAAGTTAAGTTTCACTTAAACATGTTTTGTAAACTAATGTTATGTCTTCCACACTCTGATGAAAGTTATTTTTGGTGACAAATGTTGTAATGTTGTGGCAACTCCATTGTTGATCCTATATGAGTTGTAAAATGTGGATGATTCAGGGTTCCCCGAGGACACCCAATAGACTACCGGATTATCTGGCTTTTGTTTACAGTAGTCAAAGGTCTTTAGAACAATGACGAGTACACATGGGTCATATAATTTGGGTGGTTCTGCCACATCGGCCTAGCAATGTGTAATGCCCCCAACTTCTCCAGCTCCTCATTCACAGTCCGCTGGACGTACCTCTTGGTGTGTGCGCTAAAACCAGAAACATTGCTAGCAGATCAAGAGAACATGAATAAGTTTAATTCCTGATGCCTTCTAAGCCTACACAATACCATGGCTATCCAGCACATGCAAGCGTGATGTTGGAAGTGAGGCTCATGGAAGGAAACTAATTCTTATGGAGCAGCATTGTCGTTGATTTTTATCGGCCAGTGCGTCTCCGGGCTTTGGCCTTTATATAGGTGCACCTCTCATCTGAAAAATATGAATAAAATGAAGACTGAAATTACCTGTGAAGTTTAATTTAATTTCATTTACGAGCGCAAGTTTAATTGCTCTGCATAAGACTATATAACCACATCCACCAACAAACGAAGACGCCAAACAACCATATGAGCCCAGATACAGTCTGCTATGTGGTTTCTGGTAACACACCATACCTGTTGCCTCGTTGGGTTGGTGAAATAGCAAGGCAACGACGATCTTCTGCATCTCGGCAATAGTCAACACGCACTCTACAGCCATTTTCGTTAGTCACATAACAGTGAAACAGGCTTTGTACGACCAAGGACCACACAAAAGGGGGAAAAAAAAAAGGGGATAGAATAATGTAATTGGGCAGGATTTATTGCCGGTTCTCTAATCGATGTTTCTCTATTATTTGTGTTGTTCCATGTTTGCTAGGATATATGGATATACTTGGTGTTAAGAGTATATTGGGATATCCCCAGATATAATAGTACTGTCATGTAATCGATCCTGACTTGGGTTATCTCTTTTTTTTTTGCGAAAGACTTGGGTTATCTCTAAAGTTGGCTTCTTGCGCCGCCACCCCCCCCCCCCCCCCCCCGGCTTAGCAACATTTCCACCAATTCTGTCCCTCCTATATACAAAAGAAAGAGCTTAGACACCAAATTGACAAGCTTAGCAAGGGCGTATATTTGTTAGGCAGGTTTCTTCGCACTCAGACTGCACAGGTTTTTGACCTCCGCTGCAGAGAACTTGCAGGGGGATTCAGACTTGGGCATTGCTCCCCTAGCAAGACTAGGTGAACCATGTTAATTTCCTATTCCTTCTAAGCTTATGCAGTGTTTCATCCATATGAAATTCGAATGTGACATCCCTCACATGAGCCTCCGCTACTGCTATGTGCTATGAGCATTAGCCGTGGATTAAAATGAGGCTTCGAATGAAGCAGATCGATCATGGTGCCTTTTATATTGGCCCGCGTGTATCCTTGGTATTTATTTGCAATTGATGCAGCACATCGATCTAAACAAGCATTAATATTACATTCAACAAAAAAAAGGAAAATAAAAAAGCTAAATTTACACTGCTACTAAAATTGAAGTACCCAAGTGCAAAATGTAGAACTGGTTAAAGAGAGGTAACACTCTCGGGCCACTGTTGCATATTTGACCCGTGCAGTGGGATTGCAATGCCAATGTACAAGAGATTAATAATGGGGCCCAGACCTGTAAATAAAAAATATAAACAACTCTACTAAATTACACTAGCCGGATATCCTAGTACATGCAAAAGATGATCACACAAGTATATTCAAAGTCACAAAAAAACACAAGTATATTCAAGTATATGTCTGTATCCTTAACACTTCCCCTCATCAATCAAAACCGAGTAGTGTGTGAGTCTGTGAGATTGTCCTCGAATGCTTCAAGTTATTGAACAACAAGCTGAGGGTTTAGTAAACCCATTGGCAGACCTGATCACCACTGGACACCAGATGTATGCGCAAGTTAATTGCTCAGCATAAGAGCATGACCACGTCCATCTACCAACAAAGACGCCAATCATGCAAGCCCAGATTATGGCTCCCCTAGCAAGGCGTGGTGATATGAGCTTGATTTCCAGTGCCTTCTAAGCCTATGCAGTGTTTTATCCATATGAAATGCGAATGGACGTCCATAGTCTCTGCTTTATTGTTGTCTGCTATGGATTGAAAATTGCCATGGATTGAAAAATGAGCCATGGATTGAAAATGAGATCAATGCGCTTTCTTGTAGTATTTTATATTGCACATGCCTATCCATGGCTTTATTGGCAATGGATGCAGTGCATCTGAACAAGCATTAATATTGGCTCAGTCAAAATAGGAAAATAAAGGCAGAACTAAAATTACAATGCAATTAAAATTTAGTAGTCGAGTGCAAAATACACCAAATTTGTATTTGATGTGTACCAGATTAAGCAACATGTTTTACATGTATGCTACCTAGGAATTGTCCAATTATGCATATCATCTGACTATTACAAATTGAAAACTCCATTTGACGCATCCATGTTAATCCTTTTGATGGGTTACTCTACATTATACAGTATTTTGTACTGCTAGGAGTGTATAATTTATAGGTTTAGGGGTTACTATGTGTACTACTATCAATGACTATTAGACTACAAAAACTGATGTGAGACTCTTTTTTATTTATCTTTTTTCAATGACATTTCATAGGAATTATAAGTGGTAGCGTGAGCTTTCAAGGCTCTAAAAATGGATACAGTATCCAAATTGTGAACTGAAAACGAAGATACACAAATCTAGATTGTGTTTTATTCTGGTGTTTAGAGGTTTACATGCCCTTGATGTGAGCGCCTCAGATTGCTGTCTTTTTTTAGATTATGGAAACTTGGAAAGCTTCATCTGCTCACTAGAGAAATCAGACCAAACTTATAATAGGGTTTAACATACAAATAGTCACACAGTTAAGAGCAATTTTTGAGGTTGCTGATTTTGCTCATTCCTCTTTCTTGGCTGCATTTAGAGGAACCTTCCCATTCTATACTCTGCCACCATGCACCTATCTAGACCATTGCCTTTGCCCATTTCAACGCACTATCTGTGGATCGGTGTACTCTGCATACTCTGCCACCAACTGGAGCTTGGAAGTACTCTTCATACTCTACCACAACGGCTTGGTGGTTTGCTTGTTCATAATGTCCATGCTCATGTGAGCCAGTCTGTTCAAATTGCCGTTGTGATGTAATTTTTTTTTCCTGAGCCATCCATGAGAGCATGTGTGACAGAGAAACACGTACAAGACGAGAAGAAAAACTTTGGCCATATAGCTGTGAAGCATGTACACCTCAACCTTGTTTGACTGCTGCCCTTCCCAGTGCAGAGCAAAGAAGTAGGGCGAGACAGTCATTGCTGCTAGATGAAGCAAACATGAATAAAGTTAATTCCTGACACCTTCTAAGCCTACACAATATCAAGCATGCACATGCAAGACGACCATGATAATCTTTATGACACATAAGCATATGTCTGAGGGCTGGGAAATTGGCATCATTTGTTGGAAGCGAGGCTATTGGAAGGGATGTGGTGCTTATTGGCCTTTATAGGTGCAGATCTCATTGCAAAATTTTAAAATAAAAATAAAAATAAAAGGAAAAGAAAAAGTACAATGGAGACTGAAATTACGGGGAAAATAAAAATAAAAATGCAGATCCCTGTAGCAGGCGCAAATAGAATTTGTATGACAAGTGACCACATAAAGGGTAAAAGGGATAGAATGTAAGCAAGCAGGTTTATATATCTTGGTTCTCTGATCGATGTTTCCCTTTTGTAAGACAGAGTGTTCACCATTGGGAATCGCTCCATTCTTCACCCTCACATTCTGTCCATCCGACATGCTTGCACTGTCCAAGACTCTGGTCGACGAACAATAAGTATTTTTCTTAGATGCTTTCAGCCTGCATGCACAGATCACCACAGTCATGTGGCCTTCAGAAATAGGTCGAGACACTAATGAAAATAAAGTCCAATAAGTTCAACTCCCAATGCCTTCTAATTAAGCCCCAAACTCTCTATCTGTGTCTTGTTCACTTTCTTTCATCGAGGAAGCCTAGACATCTTTGTTGACACCTCTTAGCCAGCCATTGAACATATGACCTATATTGCGAGGTTTTAAAAGACCTGTCGCAACATGAATAAAAGACCAAATTGAACAAGCAAACCGACAGTCAAAGAACAAGTACTTAATTGTCTCTTCTTTGTGACAAAAGCAATAAGTTTGACTACCTTGCCAATTGCGCTTTGCTAGGTTATCCTTTGTCAATATAACTCCTCGTCGTAGGTACCACAGGAAGATTTTTATTTTCAGTGGGGCTTTCACTTTCCAAATGAGTTTGTTAATATTTGGGATGTCAGTATGTAATAATGCTTGATAGTGTGACTTCACCGAGAATTTTCCATTTGGATATAAATTCCAGTGAAACTCATCTTGTTCATGGGCCAACTCTATATTAGCAATACGGGGCAACAAATTGTTCCACGCTACTAATTTGGGACCAATAAGGTCTCTTCGCCAAGATAGGTTTGTTGCTGGACTAGAAAGAACCTCCGCAATGGTAATGTGTTTAGGTCTCGCAATGTTGTAAAGACAAGGATACTGTTCCTGTAAAGACGAATTCCCTAGCCATTTGTCTTCTCAAAAATATACTTGTGTCCCATCCTTTACAATGAAGGATCCAAAGCGGAAAAAGTCTCGCTTCACCTTCATAAGACTAGACCAGAAATGTGAGTTCCCATTTTTCCATTCCACTTGTATTAATGGTTTCGAGCCTAAATATTTATTGCAAAGTAATTGCTGCCAAGTCCCCTCTGTGGTAAGTAACTTGATCAACCATTTACTAAGTAGAGCAATATTTTTAATATGTAGATCATGAATTCTAAGACCTTGGTCTTTGGGCTGACATAATATGCTACATTTAGCTAAACGTTATTTCTTTTTTTGCTCATCACCTTGCCAGTAAAATCTACCGGAAATAATCCAATTTCTTTTGAACTCCTCTTGGCAGGGCAAAGAAGGATATCATGTACATTGGTAGGGTGCTAAGCACTGAATTTATCAATGTTAAGCGTCCCCCAATTGAAAGATGTTTCCCTTTCCAACTACCCAGTCGCCTCTCAAAATGTTCTTCAACCTTCCTCCATTCGGCATTCCTAAGCTTCTTAAAATGTATAGGAATCCCAAATACCGAATTGAAAAATCACCAGACTTACAGCCAAACAGTTTGGCGTATTGATCAAGGTGGTCTTGGTCATTTCTAAAACAGAACAATTCACTCTTATGAAAATTGATTTTTAAACCTGATACTTGCTCAAAAGCACAAAGTAGAAGCTTCATGTTTCGGGCTTTCTCAAGGTCATGATCCATAAAAAGAATTGTATCGTTAGCGTATTGTAGAAAAGATAATCCACCATCGATGAGATGAGGCACTACTATACTAATCTACCCATCCACTTTGGCCCTATTCATAAGAATAGCTAGCATGTCTGCTACAATGTTAAAAAGCAATGGGGATAAAGGATCGCCCTATCGAAGGCCTTTTGTCACACCCAATTTTTTTTGAACCAAATAGAATGCATAATCTTATGTGCGCCTAGAGATCAATCACACATAAGCTGACAAATTAAAGGGAGTATCATCACAAGTGTTATTACATCACGATTATTATCACATAGTCTTTATATAATCATAGCGGAAACAAAAAGATAACTCTCTCGTGGTAGCTCCATGCACAGGCACATTGACTGGTTGACCACAAGACTAGTAATCCTCAAGGAAGTAGAAGTAGTAGTCACTATTTGCTCCATCTGTTACCCATCCGGGATTTTTATCCAAATAAGAGAATAAACAAGTGTAAGTACATCTCGTACTCAACAAGTGTAACATAGGGTTCATGAGGCTCAAAGACATGGCATTGGTTTAATAGCATGTAGCTTTTAGTTGACATGGTTTTAGCATATCAACAACATCAAGACGTCTCAACTTACAATAAACATATGATCAATGTAAAATGAATAACGAATAGCAAAAACATATTAATCATCAGTGATCAACTATTCCATAAGGGTCCAAGGTCACTCGTGATCGTGAGCACGGCTGTTATAACAATTTTACACTCTGCAGAGGTTGTACACTTTCACTATGAGTCATGTTGCCCATCTGTCCAGGTTAATTACTCCCAAAACACTTCCAAGGTGAACAGGCAGGGAAACACTACGAAGTCTTTTAAAGGTTCGTCTAACAAGTTAGGGCCATTAGATTCACTCGGCAAAAAGATGTAGAGCCCCCCTTCCATATGGTATAATGACGCGCAACCTATACACATAAGGACAGAGGCCGCACTATACCTGATTCGTCAAGTCATTCTTACGCCAGAAAGGTTACCACTAACAAGCTAGAAAATGTCCTTCTATATGACTAAAGCCAGAGCCATGTAGCCCTCACAGGTCCTGGATGTTCACTCATAGATGAGTCCTTATGGAGAGAAACTAGAGCACCATAAGGTAGCCCAATGCTCTAGCCCCCTTTAAGCATGTTACTAAAAAGACATCTTTTAATGTTTGTTGCATATTCCTTTAGTCAATTCACAAGATCATAGTTCATGTTGAGCACTAGCAAAGCTACTCAATGCAATATCATGTGTGCCAAGGTAATGGATCAAAACTAAGTCATCCTTAACAAGGGAATACATGCATAATGAATTTAATCAATTATTGTAAATAGGACAACAAGGACAATCCCATGCTATACTTTCCTTGATCAAACTGGTCCTGTTGATCCTGCTCGCAGAAGAACTCTTGATCGCCAATGAATTGATCACCGTCTATACTCAATCAACACATCAACAACATTCGTCCAAAAGCAGTCATGCAAAGCAAACAAGGCTATAATTAGAACAGTACACCAACAGTAATAAAACAAGATAAAAAGTTTGTAAAACGAATCTACGTCTCGCTAGGATCACACAGACGCGAAAATCACGAAAAACGGAGCTAAAACGACGAAGTTATGAATTAAACAAGATTTTCCTTAGTTAAACAATAGATTTAATCTAAGCATGAAATTTAAAAGTTGAAAACATGATTAACAGTAGTACTAACATGTAGATTACATAATTACGAATCTAACACAACTTGAATGGATCAAATCGGAGTTAAAACGGAGATTTTATGGCTAAAACAAAATTAGTGGCAAAACTGTAAATAGAGAAAACGTATTTTGAATCTACAGAGATCAAACTACACTTTCAAAAGAAGAAAACGTATTCTCAAATTATGTTTTGGACCGCGGGTTCTAAATTAGAAAAGTGCAGGGACTCTTTAGCAAAACAACCCCCGAACCGGTATCTTCTAATCTAGACGGTTGATCTGCGATCCGATGGCCCACATTTGATGACGATGATGATGGCGGCGTTTTGGTCGCCGACGCGAGCGGGCTCGGCGGCGCCATGGCTGGAGTTCGTGAAAACTCAATTCTGGGCACCATTGGACGAACGGAAAACACGGGGAGGGAGTGCAGAGCACGGCGAGCACACCTCAGGTGAAATCGGAGCCGAGGATGGTCCAAAGGTGGCGCGCGGCTCGGGAAGGCGGGCGGCTAGGGTTGTGTCGCATGAGCGGGTGCTTCAGGGTGTAACACCCTAAAATTTGCTTCTTTGGAAATAGAGCCAAAATGATTTAATTATGTATTTTTGTGCTCATGAAAACATAGAAAAATAATATTTTCCATTAAATTAAAATCTATCAGAAGGTTTAGCAACATGTATGTGCATGCATGCCGGTGTATCTGAGCTTTTGTATTGTGTGGTTTTTGCTAAAAGTGAAAAAAGAACTCAAAATCTATTTGAAATGGCTTTGGAAAATTAGAAAGGAAAAAGAAAAGGAATTCTCCCCAACCCTCTAATTCTTTTGGCCCGCTTGGCCTGCTCCCCTCTCCTCAGTTTCTGGCTGAAGGATCTGGCCTGCTCGCCCTTGTTTTCACCCGAGTGGCTCAGCTCGATCTGCTGCTGCTCCTTCTCATTCCCTGGCCCAAGCCGAAGGAGCCAACTCCCTTCTCTTTGCCCGCTGACAGCCTTGACCCGCGTCTGGAGTCGTTGCCATTCCAGGCCCACGCGGCATCGTCGTCCTCCTCCAGCACGTAACCGAGCCGGACACCGCTCGGTGGAGGCCACCTCCGTCGCGACTCGCGATGCCTCCGTTTGGCGTGACCCGCCTCGCCGGGCTTTACGTCGCCATCAATCGTTTCTCCACGGCAAGAACCCCATCATGGAGTTCGAGTAACCGCTATCTTCATCCCAATGCTCTCCGTGTAGCCACCGGAGACGGTTTCACAATGCCTGTAATAATCTCGACAAGTACTCAGGGCATCGGACGTACGCCGTGCCTATTCCCAATCTATAGCAGCAACCATGTATCTTACTGATTTCTGTCGGTTTTCCCTTTGCAGGATCATTCTTTTGTTTCTCGTTTCTTATCTGACTCTTTTTTCATTTTCTGCCTGTCCGTTATGGGGTTGAGCGTCTTCAGCAGCTTCTTTACTAGATTAGTACAGTAGCCATGAATTGTTTAACCGAGCTTGTGCAAGTGTATAATTGTGTCCCATTTTATCCTGATTTCTGAATCCTCCTGCTGTACTAGGCGTTGGGTTCCCTTATACAGCTATATGTATCTTCGGGATGTAAACATACATAGCTACAATCATATTATTCACATACACAAATCTGTACACAAGCTCCAAGCTCATGAAGGAGCCGGACTTTGCTCCGATTTGGAGTCCGCCTCCATCCCGCACCGTCTTCACGCCTTGGCGTGTGCATCACGCCGAGCCCCTCCTCTTAAATAGCCAGCCCAACGTCCGCCGTGTCCCCTCATCCTTAATTGCATGTTGCCGCCTTCGTCTTGTGCCGCTGCCGAGTACAAACCGCCGTTCCGCCGACTCGATGCCCCTGTAAGCTTGACAACGAGCTTCGTGGTGTAGATTCGAAGTCGTCAAGTACCTTCTTCTTCTTCTCTTCGTTTCTATTTGCTAACCACACCTCGCCGGCATGTGCAGAGCTTCCCAATCGCCGATTCAAGCCGCACGCCGTCTTCATCTGAGTTCTGTCGCCGAGCCCTTCCCTTTGTTCTCTCTCGTTTTGGTTTGCTAACGCCATGTCGCCGACGTCCGCAAATCGCCGCTGGCCGTTTGCAGGTAACCACCGTGCACTTGTGTTTTTCCAACAGTCAGTACGCGCGTGAGCAAGCGTGTATGTTTGCTTCGTGTATGATTGCATGGATGTTTGTGTGGTGTTTTATAATCATGTCGAGTCGGTGAGATTTACGTGGTGATCAAGAAGTAGTTCATTGGAGGTTTGGACTTGAAGAAGGATCTAAGTTAAGACAAGTATAGCATGGAATCATCCTTGTTATCCTATTCACTTTAATAACTTAATCATATGCATGTGTCTACCTTGAGAACCGTAGCAATATTTCTAGCTATTTGATATCCTGAATTCCTTGTCACCTATGGGTTTATGCATTTGGGTAGCATGATGCTAGCGCTTAATTAAAGACCATGATCTTTTAATTTGACTAATGGAATACACAATAAACATTAAAATATGACTTTTTAGCAACATGCTTAAAGGGTGCTAGAGCATTGCTCTAGTTTCTCTCCATAAGGACTCATCTGTGAATGAACATCCGGGACTTACAGTACAGCTGTGAGGGCTACATGGCTCTGGCTCTAGTTGTTTGAAAGACCTTTTCTAGCTTGTTAGGGTTACCTTTACTGGCGCAGAAGGGGTGTGTTCCGGGTTGGGTGTAGTGCGGCTTCTGTCCTTATATGTATAGGTTGCGTGTCATTGTGCCATATGAAAGGGGGACTCTACATTTGCAGGCCACGAAACCTAGCGGCCCTAACTTGTTAGACGAACTTTTAAATGGCTTTATATGATTTTCAGTGCTTTGGGAATGGCCTCCCCATGCATTTGGAATTCATGCCTCACAGTGAAAGTGTACACCTCTGCACAGAGTTTAACAAACTGGTATATTCACCGTGCCAATAGATACGAGCGGCCTTGGACCTTCACGGAATAGATATACATTAATGGATTTATGTTTTTGCTATTCAGTAATCATAATTACTTGATCATTGTTTGTGGTGGGAATTGTGATACACTTGATGCTACTCCATCAATTAAAGTTATGATTCATAAAAGCTAATCGCAGTAAACCAGTGTCAGTCTTTTTGAGCTTCATGAACCCCATGTTATATTTGCTGAGTTCGACATGGACTCACTCTTGCTATTTCCACACCCCAGTATAGTCTCTGGAGTTAATAGGCTTGTGATCAACCAGTTAGTTTGTTCCTGGAGTGAATGCTACACCCGGTGTTCGGAGTTATCTTTCCGATGTGTTGCTCTCTAAGGTTATATCTTATACTATTGCGTTATGTTTATTAAGCATTTGTCTCTTGATATTACACTTCTTTGTAGCTATATGTGAGATTTGACTTCTTTATTTTACATATAGTGTATAACTGGTTTTGTTCTTAAAACCGGGTGTGACACAGGATGAGAGCGGTCGCGGCTAGGGAGCAAGATGGAGCGGAGGGACTCAGGGCTCCGCTTATATAGCTCGGAGACACGCCAAGAATGGAAGGTGGAGATCAAGGAGGAAGATTCGGCGGCGGGGAATTTTGGAAAGCGACGTCTTTGTCGGCTTGGGGAGGAAGATGACAACGCAGTCGCTGGCATGCGAGCCCAGGGCGTCAGCGAGACAGAGAGGGAGGGAACGCGGGCGCGCGCGCACAGGGTTGGGCCAGCGGCAAGCTGGGCTTGGCCCAAGGCGCAGAGAGGGGAAAGGAAGGGTTGGCTGGGCTCCTGCTGTTGAGGCAATGGAGCTGTCGGGCTGGGCCTCAGTGCGGAGGGGAATAGGTGAGGGGCTTGAGCGGGCCTTCAGCCATGGGAAGACAGGCCGAGCTGAGCGGCTGGGCCAAAAGCCGAGAGGAGAGGGGGAAACCCTTTTCTTTTTCTTTTTCAATTTTTCAAAGCCATTTTCCAATATTTGAAGTAAACCACTCGGTACAAAAATTCCAATGCAGCAGCATGAGTGCACAATCATGTATCTAAGCCTTATATTTGATTTTAAATTAATAAAAGTTATTTATTTTTCTAAGTTTGTATGTTCACAAAATGCACCAATAAATTATTTTCACCTATTTTAAATAATGCCAAAATTTAGGGTGTTACACTTTCCTAGTTTGAAAGAAATGCCTGACATCGTCATTAACATTAATTGCTACACTCCCACCCGAAATGAAAGTTTTAACCCAATTTATCCACTTGGGCGAAAACCCTTTCATTCGTAGTGCTTGAAAGAGAAAGGGCCATTTAACTTTATCGTACGCCTTTTCAAAATCTATCTTGAGGATTACCCCACTCTGTTTCTTTCGATGCAACTCATGAATAGTCTCATGCAAGATGACAACACCCTCCAGAATGTTACGTCCTCGCATAAACGCTGTTTGAGTTGGGCTAATAACATGGTCTGCTACTGAATTTAGTCTATTGGTTGCAACTTTTGTGAATATTTTGAAGCTCGTATTAAGCAGGTAGATCGGCCGATATTGTTGGATCACATTCGCTTCTTGGACTTTTGGGAAAGGGTAATTACCCTAAAGTTCAAACTAAAAAGCGGTAAATCCCCTGCATATAAGTCATGGAACATTTGCATTAGATCCCCTTTGATGGTATTCCAGAATTTATGATAAAATTCAGATGGAAAACCATCTGGACCAGGTGCTTTATTATGTTCCATATAAAAAATCGCTTGTTGCACTTCTTGCTCAGTAAACGGTGCAGTTAGAACTTCATTCTCAGTCTGTGTAACCTGAGGAATATCGAAGATCCTATCCTCCTCCAGAGTAAAGGAACTATCATCAGGTTCTCCAAAAAGTTCCTCGTAAAACCTAGTGATATAGAATCTAGTCCATGGCTTCTACGGCTGTGTTGCAGCCAAGTATTGAGACATGAGTGCTTGTTTCGATCTTTACCTCGACGCCATCGCTAGTTGTCCCGCCGAAATCAGTATGATGGATGATATTATATTGGCTTTGTTTGTTAGAGGAGAAGGTACTAGAAAACCATCAGAAGGCTGTCCCGTCATGTATAAACTGGATGCTTCACTCCCGACGTCTTCAGGACATGTCCTGGAAATCTGGAATTTTATGACCCTGGCCGGTCACCTCAGCAAGCTTTTCACTCCCACACCGGAGGAGATGTCCGTAGTTGCTTAAGAAAGACAACATGCAACTAAATCATCCCAAATGCCTCTCAATCCTGAACTCTTACTACTACTTGTGTAAAGCATCACATATTATGTATGCGTGCTTTGTTCCCGACAAATGGTAGTTTGATTGAAATCTTTGGGTCACATATATATCATCGTTGGCTCATTGGGTGGTGCCTGTTGATCTGGTGAGAACATGGAGGCATGGCAATTTAAAGGGATGGCCAAGCAGGAACATATTGTCATGGTGATTGGATCAGCTCAATAACTTTAGCAATTCGCCTCTTTACTGAGTAGTGAAGGTCTCACCTAACGATAATGTCCTTTTTCCATGCCTGGTGGTAATTGTGAGACATAAAAGATGACCAAATGAGTTGGTTTAATAATGAACATATATACACTTGGGACTAGAGAAATTGATCCATATATATATTGCCCTGTGGAGAGAGTATATATATATAGTATGAGCTCTTTTACATAAACCTGCTAATGGGCTGGAAACCATCCTAAACTACACAAGACCAATTGCATAAGCTAACGTCGGGCGATCCAACCCCCACTATTTCTGCTCCTTGATCCAAACCCAACCAAACCATCTGCCAATTAAAACTAGACCAGACCCACGTTTGATTCCCTATTAGACCGGTTTGCAGCGGTGGTGGCCACGCACCCGGCTTGCCACGGCGGTTGTGGCATGGCCGGTGAAGCCCCCTACGGCTGCGACTGGCATGATGCCATTCCTCATTGCGGCAATGGAGGCGGTGGCCAGATCCTGCGCATGGTATTTTTCTCGAGGTGTCAAGAAGCTCGTGCCTTCGCCCTGCTCCTTGTTGGAGCCCCTCGCAAGAGCTAACTCATGTCGATAACTCCGTGGAGCCCACATGCCTTCCCATGCACCAATGGATCTATATAGGGTCTTCTCCCCCGACCGCTCCCGTTGTTTGCACTATGGAGCTTCCGGCCAAAACGTCGCAGACCTTGTTTGCTTAGTACACTGATGGTAGGCTCTCCACATGTCGAAGGGCCTCATAAGACTACAAGCCCCTACTGTACAAGCAATGGTGCTCGCAAGTACCGAGAAGGCAAGAGGTATACAAACCTCACTAAACACTAGACAACCTAGAGCAAGTGCCAAATATGAGGTCTAACTAGTCGAAGCACTTTTGCAAAGCACTAATGCTAATCACCTAATAATTCCTTAAGAATTTTGGTGGCTAGAGCAACTAGAGATGAGCCTCGACTCACTAGCAACAATGCTCAGCTCCAACAACACTCAAATGGTCAGTTGGGTGTATTTATAGCCTCCGTCCCTCAATATAGCTGTTGGCATTGGTGTCCCTTAGGCAGAGCTCACCGAAGGTCTGGTGAGGCCACTGAAGATTTTTTCGGTGCCTGCGACGTAGACTAGCGGTTAGGCTAGCTACTGCCAACCGTGGAGACTCCATTCTTCGCTGCCCTTCTCCGGTGATGTCCCAAACCTTCTGCAGAGCCTCTGGTGAGCACCCTTTCTTCTGGTGCTTTTCGTTCCTCTGGGTAACACCGGAGCTTTCTTTTGCATGGTAAAGCCTTCTACAGAAACTTTGCTCGACTATTTGGCCGGAGCCTAAGTTTCATTGCTGACCAAGCCAACACCAGGCAGAGCCATTCTATGTCAAAGTCATGGAGCAACTCGGTTACCACCGGTACTGGTACTATGCAGGTTCAAGGCCCACCTCACATAGATTGCAAGATCATTTGCATTTTTGATTTGGGTCCTATACCCCATTTTGCAAGTAGACTAGGTTGTTCCATCTTTGGTAGACCATGTGCTCTGCACTAATTAATGCGTTGATATACTTAAATGATGTGCTCGGTTACACAATTGGAGGCGTTCACTACACAAACTATGTCATGGCACTTAATAAGCAGTAGTAGTTAGTGGCGGAGCCAGAAATTATCGATAGGGGGCCGGTCGAAGAGTTTCAACCATAAAATAACCGAGTGTAGCTTTTTGTTTGGATTTTTACACACCGTTGATGAGCTTATCCAAAGATAAAATGCAAATTTATATGATTTTATTGTCCAAGAAGTCATCAAAAAATATATGACAAAGCTTTTTATTATATCTTTCTAATATAGATTATTAAATATATATTACATAAATTTTTTTGCTGTGATGTGGGGGGGGGGGGGGGGCATGGCCCCTGCCAGCCCCCCTGGCTCCGCCAGTGGTAGTAGTGAGTGTGAATGTGGTGATCCCCTTGTTTTGTAGTAATAATAAGACTATCATCTATAATTGTGGTTCTTATGATTTTGGTTTGTAATGACTTCGTCTCTTCTAGTATGATGATGTTATATTCATTATCGTGTGAGATATATGATGGCATTAGGATATATTTGATGTATTATATTAATATCAAATATAAAGTATTAGACAATAACCTTATTTAATTGAATGGAAAAAATAAAGTATATAAAAAGTAGGAAAATGAAGGTCACCGTCGGTTAAAGTCATGGACTCGGCAGTGACCCTTATGCTATCACTATCGGGGTAGAGGATCGACCCGGTACTGATATGTT
>JAIWYO010001345.1:0-49102 GCA_020631735.1 Saccharum officinarum | reverse complement strand
AATTACAAAAATTCCTTCAACTATCTCCTAGGATAAAATGATAGCCTTTATAACTTGGAAATTACTTAAGCACTGATGCCTAAATTTTTACCAGAGCTAGGCTAGCATAGAGTAACTTACCCACCAAATCATGATTTATGGAACAATACAGCTCAAGTTATAAATTTAACAATTTGCATGTATTCCAAAACACATTTAAAGGATCTATTAAATTCTTACAGAATTAAACATCTCATGCCAGATCCATATTTTTCTAAAATACTACACATCATGTAGACCCTAACAAAATTTATCTCATGATTTTTGGATCATTAAAACCCTAGATCTATATTTTTCCAACTTTACAAAAATCAGTGACAAAATAATAAAAATAAATTCATTTCGGATGAACTGGCCGGCCCGGAAAACTCGGCCCACACACTCGCGCGCGCGCGGCCCGCTCAGCGCCCCACCCGCGCGCGACACTGACGGGCGGGCCCCGCGGTCAGTGACCGGAGTAGGGGAGGCGAGACCCGCGAGCTCCGACGAGCTCGAGCTCGCCGGAGAAGAGCTCGCTCGGCCAATCGAACACCGCCTCGTGTTCTCCGTCACCCGTGCGTCGATTGTGCTCATGGAATGGATGGGATGGGTGGAAGGGGCTTGTCACCGCGAGCGGCGGCCGGTGATGTCCGGTGGCGGCGCACCGTCGCGGTGAGGATGTACGGTGCGATCTAGGCTCGGTACGAGCTTCACCGAAGCTAGGCGGATCCATTTTGATAGGAAGGGAGGATGGAGAGAGACCCGAAGCACCCCGACCACGGTGAGGTCCCATGGCGGGCTCCGCGACCTCTCGGAGACGGGGAAGAAAGCAATGCGGCTCACCTTGAGTCAAAATCGCGGGCTTCAGTGGGTCAAGGGGATGGAGGGTGGTGAGGCGGAGGGATTGGCGAGGTCTGGCGGCCGGTGATGCGGTGTAGCTCGCGCTTGAGCTCGCCGGAGAAGAACGGCAATGGCGGCTCGGTTTCGTGTTCTGCAACTGGAAGAGAGGGGCGGAGGAATGGAGGCCGGCTCGCGCGTCGTGGCGTCTTGAAGGCGTCGCGGCCTGACTGGTGGGCCAGGGCCGGCGTACGGGCGCCACCGCGCCTCCACACGTCGACGACGGCCCTGCGGCCGGTCGGCCACTCCCCCGGCTGACGAAACTGAATCGGGTGAATGGTGACATCGATGACCGACTGACAGAGCGACTTCCACGATGATTATCTCCCAAACCGGTTCGAATTAGTCGAAGATTGATTACACCAATTTTGTAGAGCTACATGAGGTCTACAAGTTTGTCAATTGGAGTTTGGCTGGTTCGGCCTAGATTTGAAACTACAGACTCCAAAGTGGTGCCCCTTGAAACTGAAATGCAGTTTCAGAGATAACGCCGACTGAAACCCTAACTTCTTGACACTATATCTCCTAAACTATTGAGAACCAGGTGATGGTGATATTGACAATGTTGTAGAGCTATGTGTGGACAACAACTTTGTCAATTGGCTCAAAGACTGGTTTGGCCTGGTTTGCAAACTAAAAGCTCCTAAAGTAGGCATCAGTAAAACTGTAGGGTCAGATTCCAGACTTAGAAAAATTCTAAGTCTTGGAGCTACCTCTCTAACTGACTTGTGGGCCACTTTTGAGCATGTTAGGGTCAATTTCATGAGATGGTCATATTGAGACTTTTGTTCCCCATGAATTTCTTTACAACTTTGCTTAAGGGTGCTCCTCCATGCAAGATCTCTAAATTAGACTTTTTAATTGGTCAAACTAGAGCCTTCTAGGGTCAAATGGTGGTCAAACTTCTCTTGGAGGGCAAATTTGTAATTTTGGTCAACATGAACCTTGTTCCAAATGTTACCCTAAGTATAACTAAGGTGTTGTAGGTCATGATTGGCTACCTTACCTTTTTGTTACACCAACTATCAAATACTTCATGAAATAAATCAACAAACCCTAGAACAATCACATGTGTTGCATCACATAAAATAACAAACATGAATGATGCATGCTTATGCTTATGCAAATGCAAATGCAATGCAATTAAGGACTAAACACTTGAAGTGTTACAATACCTTGCCAGGTTGTTGAAAGATTGGAGATATTCAGTCAAACTTTTATTTCCCTGCGACAGCCTCATGAATTTTGTATGCTTGATAGCCATAAGGCCTGGAGGAATATAGTTTCCGTGGAATGCGGCCTTAAACTGGTCCCAAGCAATCGGGACATTTGCAGGCAGTGTGGAACGATAGTGGCTCCACCAAATACCCGCTGGACCATGCAACTGGTGAGAAGCATATTCAGTCTTTAACTCATCAGTCAGGCGAAGCAGACGAAACTTTTGCTCAATAGTATTCAACCACTCATCAGCTTGCAGTGGTTCCTCCGCCTCCTTAAAGAGCGGGGGCTTAGTATCAAGAAAGTCCTTGAAATCACTGTATTGATTGGGTTCTGGGCCCTGGCGGCCAGGACGAGCTTCCCGGTTAGCCAGCTGGCGCATAGCATCCGCCAACATGCGCTGCCTTTCGACCACTGTCTGCATCAGCTCAGCCGGGGTAGGTGGTGGCGGAGGGGGTGGCTGTTCCTCATCCTCATTGCCACGACCCCGACGAAGATTGTACGACATCTGCAATATGCATAGCCAATGAGCACTGACGATGTGGGAAATTGGTAGATGAATTATTGTAAACATGTCAAACTGACTTCATGAAATAGACTTCTCAAATACTCATGACACAATACTTCATCACAACCGCACAATCTCTTCAAGCGGACCAAATGGTGCAATCATGCGAGAGAATTCAACAAGATGTACTTTGATAAAGGCTCACATACAAGGAGCACAGCAGTTACTGAACCGTTTACGTTAAAATCTACGTGATTTTTGATCTTTTGCCCGAGACTTGGATTCAATTTCAACGTGTTTAGTTGATTGAGAAAGGCTACTTCAAACTGATCACAAAGAGACTTCTCAACGGTAGAGCTCCATGATGGATCATGACTAGCCACCTCGATACCAGCGCGTGCCAAGCAGCACAACCTTATGTCGCGCGCCATAGGAGGCCCTCGGTTTTGTCGCGGCACCGAAGGGTGCTAATCGTGACACCATCATCGAACGCCACACAACAAGACATCCAATTGCGATCGAAATTAACAGGCTCCAACTAAACATCCAGGAAACATAGGGTTCGACCTTACATCCCAAAAGTCAAGTTATTACAAAGCCTCACTCCAACACAGGGAGGGCACAAAAGACAATCCTAACATTGTAGCTACGCGATGACTACACTAAGCATCGCCCTCAGAGTCGGTGTCAAGGATCTCCCCGCCATCCTCGTCGCTAACAGGCTCTAACTCCTCATCTTCTTCTTCCTCTTCGGGTTCTTCTTCTAGTGCTTCTTCAGGTGCGGCATCTTGAGGTCCATTGACCTCCACTACATCATCATCTTCATCCATGAAGATCCCTGAACCCATGTCCTCATCGACGTTGTTGTTTCGAGGCAGCAGAGGATTGAGCTCGTTGTTCAGGCGGTGCACTTCTTCATGAAGATTGTCATTGTATTCTTCAGCATTCTCCAACTGTTGCTCGAGCTCAAACTGACGAGCTCTCAGAACGTTCTCCTCGTGCCAGGCTTCATCCCTCTGGTTCATGACACGGACCAACATGCGTTGACAGTTGCGGTTTGCTACTGTCAACCTCTGGACTGCAAGGGTTTCCTGATCACGATCACGGATCACTTGCTCCAGTTGCTGACGCGCTACATTCCTGGCAGCAGTCACTTCAGCCAACTCTGCCCTCAGCCTTTCCACCTCAGTAGGCTCAGGGCGAGGCTCACGTGGAGCGAGCTGGTGTCGCGGTGCCCTGCCTCCAGTGGACTTACGAGCGGTCCTCTTGGTACGTGCCATCTGTAGCAACAGATAAGATACGACTTAAAGTGAGGATCATTTAGGGGATACGAAATTTACTTTAGTCGGGAGTACAGAAATTTTTAAGTAGGGAGTAAATGATATGTATGATATAATTAAACATGATGCATGCACGTTCCGTACGCCCTCTCACCTTAGTAGAAACCTAAAGTTCTAACGCTAGGCGGTGGCATACATACGTTCTCTCATATAAGCGAAACTATCGGTCTACTCGTTACGCTGTTAGTGTACCTGCAGAAAACCTCATTTCAGCCCAACAGTTTCCCAATAAAAGCACACAAGAAAGCAGTAATTTAAATACTTTCCATATACACATTCCCAGATGTATATACTTCAGTATCAAAGCTACCCGATATAGAGGTTCCCACAATTAAGTGCTTACGTAATTACATGGTTTAAACATGTAAGTATGCAAGTCACCAAAACTACTCTCCCCTAGATCGTTGGTTGAACGATCATGCTCTCACAACTCACACTTACCAGAGCGTCGAGGCAATTGATCCATACATTACCACCCAAGTGGATGGCATCCATACAATATCACGCCGTATGGACGACGAAACAAAAACAAACAAGGCCCCCAAGTTAGTCTCTATAATAAGCCACCTAAGAGTCCTTATTTGGGCTAAGGGATGTGATCACTGGCATACCTAAAATTAATTTTTAGTGTTTTAACCCTTTTTCATAATTAAATACTTTTGTTTTTAAATACTCGTACGAAGTGTTTAATGTTGAATTATGCTCCGGTACCAGCTGTAACAGAACCGACCAAATTATAAGAGCACAAGTACAAAAAAAACAAGCACCGAAGCGCTCAAATTTTCGAACTTGAGCCCATATAATCTCGGTAGTCAATCGAAACCACGAAGGATTTCAAACCAACTTGCTTACAACCAGGATCGCATCATTCAACATACAACATCATACGTTACATTTCACAAGTAGTTCTGAAATAAGTTTACACAAACGGAGTCGCAATTATTACAAACCAAGTTTATAAAGTAGCGGAAGCAAACGCACACCAGTTGATTAACTACTGCCAGTTTTGATGATCAACAACCCACAAAAGCATGAGGAAAGTACATAAAAGATGATCACGCCCAAGTGATCTAGTCTTCTTCACCCGCAGGGTGGAGACAAGTTTTGCAGAAGCCTTGATAGAGCATATCATCTGCAACAGGAGGGAATAAACCCTGAGTACTGGAATGTACTCAGCTAGACTTACCCGTCGAAAACCAGAAATAAGATGACACCAAGGATTATGCAAGGCTTACACAAGGGGCTAGCTGACATAATATTTTGCATAAAGGCATAAGTAATTGAAACTCTTATAGTCTGTACTAGCAGTTATTTTTAGCATTTACCTGTCATCTATCTTAGCACCTGTACTAAACATGCACTTGATTATAATCAAACAATTATCATCATTATATCCAGAGCAGGTATGAATTGTGGCAACATTGTATCATTCCTTAACCACCAGTTCATTTAATGAGATCTACGTTGCCGCTGCTCAAGTCAAGTGCTCACTAACCGGGAGCGACGGCGATTCGAATCGAATTTCTATCCAGCTGGAGGGGTATTTCTAACACTCACCGAGTCACGCCTGGCGAAGGCTGCTCAGGTCATCTTTTGTACAGTTCAGGAATCGCGGGCCCGAATAATGTCGCGTCCCCAAGGGCGACACTCTGCCAGGTGATAGGGACTCTAACCCCCCCTTGGTCTCACGCCAATGTCCCCAAGCACATCCTTTCTCTCCTCCAAGATGCAACCTACCATTCGATTCCCGGCCTGAACCATACTACTCAACTTCGCGGTCGGAACGGCTTATCCGGCCAACTAAGTGTTAGACTGCGTTCAACATGACTCAAGGACGTACAGCGAATCGGTCCTTAAACGACTCAGACGGGCATAGCTCCACACCCAAGACGTGAAGTGTCTTGCGGCTGTACTATCGAACTCCCGCCCGGTCTCAATTTCATTTTAAGGCATGGTTCCATCCACGATAGCCATAAAGCCACTCGTGACTCCTTCCTACATCTCGCGGATGACCGGAAATCACCCGACTTCTATCGAACTAAGCAGGGCTAAGCATTGACACGTGCCTAAACCTAATATAGGATTAAGTACGATATCTGGACAAGGACAGGTATAATGCAACAATTGTTTTCATACAACTCCTACAACTTAATGCAGTAAACAATTAAAAGTACTCAAGATTAATTTATAAAACAGTAGGTTCAGCATGCACCGGGGCTTGCCTTTGAGAAAAGTTGAAGGCCGGTGGTCAGGGCACTCCGGCAAGTCTTCAGCGGCGTCTCCTTCGCCTGCTGGATCCTCGGGCTCCTGCTGCTCCTGGTTCTCCTCCGGAATTACAGGCTCGAATTCGAGGAGAGTGACCCCCTCCGGTACACCTATTGCATGAATGCACAATAAATATCATGAATGCATAAATGGGTGCAACATGCTCGGAATGAAATGCATTTCAGAAATAAAATAATAATCTAATCAAGTTACTTTATTAGTACGTGCAAATCTCTTCTCCGGTGGAGAAGTACTTACCTAAGCTACTCAACCTAAGATACATTTGTTCCTCTTCGGATAAGGCCCTAACACCTAATAAACACAAGAGTGACATTATTTAGGTTACCACAGTAAGTTAGTCTGGACAGCAGCTCAAAGATTCTGACCTAACTGAAGATTCCTAACTCCAAAAGATATGATCTAAGACAATCTGGAAAGCTCAAGGAATGCACCACAATTTGTTTTCAGACCACAGCACTTAATTCCAAAATTTACCTAGTCGAAATTCCAAAGTTCCAGAATCTGCTTTCTCTAAACAGAGAGCAGTCACTTCTGGACTGTCACTTTAAACAGCAATAACTCCCAAACTACTAAGCCAAATATTTCCAAATTTTGACACAAGCTCATTTAAAACTTTTACTACAACTTTGGTATTTACAAGTTTTCCAGCAACCACCTTTATCCAAGGTCAAACCTAGAAATACTATCAGCTGTCCAGAAAACCTAACATTGAAAAGGTTAAATATTTATTGATGTGGCAAACATTCTCTAAGACCAAACTAATACTACTACAAGTTCACAAATGTCACAAAAACACCAGAAAGTAAGGTGTGCCCACCTAGAATATTTATTTAAACCCATTTCTTAATTTACTTAAGTAATTAAGTGGAATTTCAAACATATATGTAAACTGCTCCTAAAATTCTACAAAAATTACAAAAGACTCTCTGACCCACAAAGAGACTACTGTAAAATTTTGAACTCAATTTATTCACAGGAACTTCCTACACAAAATTCCCAAGCCAAAAAGGCTGATTTTTGTATAAATAACAAAGCATAGTCAAAAGTGTCAAACAACAGATTTCTTAATTTTCTTGGACACTCTAGGGTACCAAGACATTCTCCAAAAATTGATATGAACATTGCACATGTAGAAAAATTACAAAAATTCATTTAAGTATTTCTCAAAATAACAAGATAGCATTATAACTTGAAAAGTACTTAAGCACTACTGTCCAAATTTTTACCAGAGCTAGAGCAAGTATAAATTAGTCTACCCACCAAATTTCATAATTTTTGGAACAATGAAACTCGAGATATAATTTAAACAAGTTTGCATGTGATTTAAAACACATTTCAAAGACCTATTTAAATATCCCAAAAACTAAACATCACATAGCAAACTCATATTTTTCTAAAATACTACACCTCATGCAGATCCTAACAAAATTTATCTCATGATTTTTGAGCAAGTAAAACCCTAGATCTACATTTTCCAAACTTAACCAAATTTCTGTAGCAATATAAATAAAAATGAAAAAGATCTCATTTATACTGGGCCGGCCCGGGAAAGGACGCGGCCCACGGCGCGCGCGCGGCCCGCACGGGCTCCCGCCCACGCGCGGCACCGACAGGTGGGTCCCCGCGGTCAGTGACAGAGGGCAGAGGGGCGGCGAACCGCGAGCTCCGGCGAGCTCAAGCTCGTCGGAGGGAAGCTCGCTCGGGAAACCAAGCACACCCTCGCGTTCTCCGTCACAAGGTGCTTCGATTCGTGCAAGAAGGAAGGCTCGGGTTGGAGTGGGAGGGGCTCGCCGTCGTGAGCGGCGGCCGGTGAGGGTCGGGTGGCGGTGTACTGCCGCCGGTGAGGCCGCACGGCCATACCTAAGCTCGGTACGAGCTACACTACGCCCAGGCGGACCGATTGAGGTTGAAAAAGGAGCTTGGAAGGGGTCCTAACTACCCCAGCCACGGAGCGCCCCTCTCCGGCAAGGAGGTCGCCCATGGCGGCAAAGGCGGAGACGGCCCCAGTTGCTTACCACAGCCCGGCTTGCCAGGTCAGGTGGTGGGATGGCTTGCGGGTTAGGGGAGGAAGCTCCGAGCGGAGGGAATTGGACTTGACCGTGATGCCACGGCGGTCGAACACGTCGGCGTTTGTGGCGGTGAGGAGGAGCGGCGTTTTTTTCCGCCTCGGTTGCACACGGGAAGGAAAGAAATGGCTGGGCGGCTTAGACGAGGCAGCAGGGACCTCTTCTACATGTCGAGCAGCTGGCCGCGACGCCAGGTCGCACGCGGCGCATGGAGGGACACGCGGCGGCGACGGTCTGTGGCCGGTCGGCCACTCTACTGATAACTGAATCGGCATTTCAATCGTGGCCTCAAAGACCGACTGACAGAGAAAGTTCAACGATGATTATCTCCAAAACCGGTTCGAGTTAGGAGAAGGTGATAACATCAAAGTTGTAGGGCTTCGTGAGGGCTACAACTTCGCTAATTAGCTCAAGAACAGATTCGGTTTGGATTTAAAACTACAAAGCTCCAAAGTGGCATACTTGGAAACTGAAACTTAGTTTCAGTCAATGAACCCGACTGAAACCCTATTTTCAAGACACCACATCTCCTAAACCATTTAGAACTAGGTGATGGTGATATTGACAATGTTGTAGAGCTATGTGTGGACAACAACTTTGTCAATTGGCTCAAGGACTGGTTCGGCCTGGTTTGTGAGTTACAAGTTGCCAAAGTGAGGTACTGTGAAACGGTTTTCAGCTCAACACTTAGCAAAATTTGCCAAGTCCCAAAACAGCCCCTAATACTGACTTGTGGGCCATTTTTGAGCATGTTCTGATCATTTTCATGAGATGGCCATATTAGAACTTTTGTTCCTTATGAAATTCTCTACATCTTTGCTTAAGGGTACTCCTCCATGCAAGATCTCTAAATTGGACTTTTTAATTGGTCAAGCCAGATCACTCTAGGGGTCCAACTTGGTCAACAACATTTGGAAGGGCAATTTGGTAATTTTGGTCAACATGAACATTGCTCCACCACTTACCCTAAATGTAATTAAGGTGTTATAAGACCTAATTAACCACTCTACATATTGGTTGCACAAAGTTCCTAGTGTCACATTCTTTGGAACAAGTATTTCAATACTTTCACCCAAATGTTGCAAGCCCATGTTGCATATGTTGCATGAGTGTGTTGCATAACACTTGCTAGTTATGTTACACTAAAGTGGTTGACATGTCTCACAAGGAAATTGCACATAAGGTACTTATGTTTTGCACCCTACTCCCTTCTTACTTCACATGAAATATAAACATATCATAAGCTTATGCATGAAATGAATGATGCTTGCTTATGCTCATGCAAATGCAATGCAATTAAGGAGCTAAACACCTAGGGTGTTACAATTATTTTTAGAAAGGACTATTCACCCCCCCCTCTAGTCCGCCATCTCGACCCTTCACCATGGCTGGGGAACCCCTAACCCGCCCCCAGCCATGGCAGGGTGTCCCTAAATCTGCTGGAACACAGAAACTCTGCCTAAATTTTGCATTTACAACGTGTGACAAATGTGGACATGCCATGTTGAGTCATTTGCAGCAAGTTATACGGTAGCCATGGCACGAAGTAATGCGTTTACGCCAAGGATTAGACGAGTGTTACCAACTATATTAGTCCAATCGAAATAACCAAGTACATTAGTTTTAAGATCAAGGTACTGCTGCTACACCTGCAGATAATTTAAATGTTCTAGCACTATATAACTAAGAAAACAAGTGTCCGCTGCCTGCTAAACATGACTCTTCTAGTAATCACTAGGGGTGTATGGGTTTCGCGGTTTCCGTCGCCTCCTCGGATCCGTAGGGACCACGTTGCTTCTCTAGCCCACGTCTGTGCGGTCCCGTTGCTGCCTCTCGCGCTGCCGCCTATCTACATGCTCGAACTGTTGTGTGGAGGTAGTACCCTACAAGCAAGCACCCTAATGAGCTACTCTAATTGTTTAGCTACGAATAGTTGAAGTAAAGAAAAAGCAAAGCATAGGCACCTGTTGCTCGACCTGTGTGTAGTTCTCCTGCTGTGTGTACTCCACCCCCTATGTACCAATAGGAGCACCGTGTAGCTGTGAGGGACCCATCTCCTCGTGACCGGTGTACTCCCACTGGTGTACGTCGTCGTCGTCGTCGCTGCCGTCGCCACTCATCGTGTCATACGGAAGTTCCTCGTCCACATCGTCCTCGTCCGCTGGACCCTTCCCTCTGTTCTGCAGAGTACGTATAGCCGAAGCAGCTGCGATGGACATCGTCTGGCTCCTAGACCACGTGGGGTTGTACGGTGCCTCCAACGTCGTGTCTACACAGCTCAGCTTCTGAGCCAACTTCTTGCAACCCTTTTTCATTCTCTACAGGTTAAGATGAAAACATGCATTATTGAGCATGAATTTTGAAGGTAATTGAGTTGTAGTAACGAATGTTGTTGTCAAAAGTACCTTGACAAAGCTACGAAGAGGGTTGCTCTTGTCGTCCCTAGTCCGGAAAAGTTGCCTGGAAGCTTCCTCGGAGTAGTTTGACAACTGTTGTGCCTACAACGTCACACACAAGGTTACCTCGATCATTTTGAATGGATTGCAAAACCCTGACCTCAATTGAAGATGCAAGTCCAAGATACTTACCACGTATCTATTTAGAGGGGCCCTCAGAAGTTGTGTTTCCACCCTTTGCGCCTCGTCGAACGCATCGGCGATGTCATCCTCGTCGCCCTCATCTGCAGGCTTGTTGGTGTACGGGACCATGAGATGAGTCCTCGTACTCCGCTGCAGCCATTGTAGGTACTCCATCCATCTTGCCGGGTGGTGCTGTGGTAGTTCGTTGAGGCGGGGAACATGCCTGTGATACCAATTAAGCAAATGTGCTTCGTGCTTGACTGCCCAATCCTTTTGCGTGGTCCGAAACCTTCGATCGATCCTGCAATGACAGATTGCATTAGCAATGAGGCACTTAAGTAGAACAAACAAAGTGGCATCGTACCCATGCAGCTCAGTGTTGGTGGAGTACAGCGGTGGAATTCCCTACAACCTCCCGAACTGTCTGTAAACCCTGCAAGGGTAGTGCATCTCGACCACATGGAAGAAGATAAGTGGCCCTTTGTAAAGCCACTCATCCCTCTCCTCTTCGCAACGTGGACTAAGGTAGTCCTCTAGCTCCCACCTAGACCACGGTGTCCATGTTACCTGCAAATTAATAAACTTAATTTAGTATTTCTGGATCAATCGCATTGATAGTGCCTTTAGTACGAAATGTGGATTGAACTTACGTAGTTGTGTGTCAACATGTCTAGCGCGTCCGTGTACTGCCTGTACCTCCTATCCAGCTCGCCCATGACTACCTTAGCGTCTTTCCAGACGAAAAGGGCGGTGGGTCGAACATCTTCGTGCTGCCAAACCTGCAATTAACACAAACATGGTGTCACAAATCTCTTAAGTGTTATGAAGAAATCAAAGTAGCCAATGCACTCACAGGCAAACGCAGAGGTTTAGTAGGCCTCCCAACTGAAAAATGCTCCCAAATCCAGACTTGAAGTAGGTACGAGCAGCCACCTAGGTTGGCATTGGGTGACTGGCGACGACAGGCGTTACAAAGCTGACGGTATGTCCAAGCAAGGACCGCGGTACCCCAACTATAGGTTGCAATGTTCTCCAGTGGCTGCATAAGGATCCTCAGAAAAATCCAGCTGATGTTATCGCCTGAGGAGTTGGGGAACAGGAAAGTGCCCAAGAAGTGCCACAACCACACATTTGCATACATCTCGACCTCGTGATCTGGAGCACCAATCGGTGGCCTTGCACCAAAGTTCTGGGTTATCCATGACATCGACACTCCTGAGGTCTTCCTACAATTACAAGTAAAGCATTATTCTATAAAAATTAATGTAGCTGAAATGGTTGTATTAGTGATTTCAATGGGACACAAATATGAACTTATGTTGTGCCTTTAACTTCAGCATCCGATGGCCTCCTACCACAGAACTGCTCCACCAAGTCTACCCAAGTAAACTCGTCGATGACCCCAGTCATTGAATGACCAGACAAACTCAAACACAATATCATCTTCACATCCTATATTGTGATAGTCAATTCCCCACAAGGTGTGTGGAAGGTGTGCGTCTCCGGTCTCCACCTGCATCATTACAAGGTTCTGGTTATAGCCAAGTTGATGGCACAATTTTACGAAAGAAAGTCAATTAACGCAAAATGCAATGTTACCTATCAACAAACGCAGTAAGAACTGCAGGGTCTAGAGTGGGGAGTGTACTGTTGTAGACCCGAACGATCTCAAGGAAGCCTGCATGACGTATGTACGTCATGTATCGCTCGTCCCAGCTGTGTGGGTGGTGCGTGCGAACACGAAGTGCACGCAACGGCCTCTGCTGCTCCGACAAGGCCTTGGCCCGGTGGTCCTTGTCGTAGTCCGCCTCAATGAGGCTAAAGCGCGGATGAGGTGCCCGCGCCTCCATCTTGCAACCCAGAACCTACCTGTTTGAAAATGGAAGCAACAACATTAATACAATTAATAACATTAGTAAAAAAACAAAGCCAAGTAAATTTGAAGATGAATATCATAAATGTATGTTTACTATGAAATTCGATGAGCAATATAAACCACCTCTTGTCTCGCCCGCCTATGAAATCTAGCGTTATGACCAGGATTCTTGCAAATGGAGCAAAGGTTCTGCGCATGTTCTTCGTCAAAGTCCCCGCCACCATACATGTCGTCGTTGTAACCTTTCATATTGTCAATATCGCCTTTCAGTCACTTATTCTTCCTCCTTCCCTTCCCTACCTTCTTTAGGTCCGGATAAGGCACGTAGTCCTCACCATAATATGGAGGCCACTGTGACTCGTCAAGGTACGACTCGAAGCTCTTCTCCCAAACATTTAGGGTGTTGGCACGGAGATACAAGGGTGACATGTATGGTGCAACTGTGTGGTCAAAACCTCTAAGCCAACAAGACGTGATCATGTGTGAGCCGCCCCTAACCCGCCCCCAGCCATGGCGGGGTGTCCCTGAATCTGCTGGAACGTAGAAACTGCACTGATAAACTACACCAGACAACAATTTTAGTTAGTGGAGCAACACATGGACAACTACACATAGAACGAATGAAGACGTGAGAATGCAAATTATTACAATGACAAGTTTCAAAAGTACAACACTCTCATCCCTAAGCAACTGACAAACACTACTACGTCAATCAAACTGCATGCACCACTGCGTAAGCAACTTGTCCTTGAACTCCGAATCCTCCACTACAACCTCCTTACCCATGCTCACCTCCACTGCCTTGGCCTGAGAGGCCTGTCGCCGGTAGTAAGCCGCCTCCGCCTCTTCTGCGGCCTGAGAGTACAACTCGACCTCTTCCTCGGTCATGTCTGTTGGCCCCCATGCGTCAAACAGCGGTGTCTTCTGGCTGTGGTATGCAACCTGACCCTCCTCTAAGTCCCTAACAGGCCCAGTGACAAACGCATCCTCCTCCTCCTCGAGCATCGGTCCTAACTCCTCTACAAGACGAAGTAGCTCGGCTATCCTTCCCATGTCATAGGCATCCTCGTCTTGAGGGTAGCCCAATTCCTTGGCTAGACGAATGAGCTCGCCTATCCTCCTGGTGTCGTCGTCTTCTGTAACACCCCTGGGTGTTAAGCATGCATTAGCATCCAAGGCACTAGTCATAATCATCTCATACATGATTATCATTGCATGCAATATAGACCCTTTTAAATTTAGAGTTAAAAAACAACTACTCAAAACCCAAATGCTACATTTAAGTGCTAAGGAGTGATGAAACTTTGTGTAGCTACAATTTTAGATAATCTATAATAAATAAACATGATTTTTGGAGCAACTCTTGAATTCAAATTCCTTCAAATTTTGCTTTTAAAAATATTCTAGAAAAATGAATTTTTACTTAAAAATTTAGCTTTGAATCCCAAATTCAAAATATATTTAGAATTTTGAAAAGTGCCCTACATGAAAGTTATAGAGAATTAAATTTTGAACAACTTTTATTTTGGGCAAAAGTTTTGAAAACCTCTTTTTCATCTTCAAATTCAAATTTGAAACAAATAGAGAAAACTGAAAATATTATTCATAAAAGAAAAATCGATTTTTCCCTTAATTGGGCCGCCGCCTCGCTTCTCGGCCCATGGCCAAAGCTGGCCTGGCCTGCCTCGCGCGTCCGCTCGCGCCAGCGCGCGCGCCCCGCGCCAGCGCACGTCGCGCTCAGGCCGCGGCCGCCGCGTGACCGCCGCTCGCCGCCTCCGGCGTACAGGTGGCGAGACGTGGGCTCCACCGGCTGCACCACGCGCCTTGAACTCGCGCCCGCTCCTCCATCCTCAGCACGCCCTCCATTTCGCTCTTCTCGGCCTCGCGCGAGCAGCAGCAGCCGCCGCTCCCGCCTCCTCGCGCCACCGCCGCTCCGCCCGAGACGAACACCGCCGTTCCCGCTCAACGGCCGCGCCACCTCTCGATTCGTCTCGCCACCGGCTCCGCCACCTTCTCCTCTTCTCCGAACGGGACTCGGTATCCCCGGTTAGACGACGATGAGGCTCAATTTCACTTTTTCCCGCACGCCACCGTCGCCGGCCGTCGGGCTCGAGCTCCGCCATCGGCGCCCTCGCTCCCTCCTTCTTCCCTTGTTTGGCACTGTCGTGCTCGCCATCATTCCGCGGAAACCATGCGCGCTCGAGGTAGCCACTCAGAGCCGGGGGTCGGCCGTTGGCCGACAGCGACCACCGCTTCGCCCCGCGATGTCGGGACGCCGGACACCATGGTCGCGCACCACGCTTCGCCCCCCCTTCTGCTCTCTGGGCCAAGCGGCCTTGGGCCGAACCAACGAGCCGGGCCGCCTTTCGTTTTTCCCGCGCAGCGCACCGGTTAAAAAACGGCCGTGGGCCGGTCATTCCAGTGGACTGGCCCGTTAAGCGATTCCAGAAATAGTTTTTGATTTTCTATTATGTTTTAGAAAAGAAAAGGCTTTAGGAAATGTTTGTGTACCCTTTTTAGCTCCAAAAATTATGAGACAAATTTTGTAATGTTCCTCTTGAATAGATCTACAGTTTAAAAATATCTCATGTTATTTTTATAACACTTTACTGTGCAAATTTATTTAATTGCTATAAATGCTGATATCTTAGAAAATGTGTAGTAAATAAAATAATGAAGGGAAAAATGTGATTCTTGTTTCTTTAATCTTTATTAGTGATGTACTTTCTAGGAAAAATATTAGTGAAGCATGTTCCGTGAGAAAATTCTGAAGTGTAGTTCAAATGCCTTTAATTGATAATCTTTGTTATTTTTAGTAGAGAGCTAAATTTGTATAGAACATACATGTGATAATTTTTGTAGTATGTTAGTTTACTGTTAGTAACATAGGAAAAATGTGAAATCTGTTGTTTGATACTTTTTCTAGTACAAAATAATTTCATGCTCATTATTATGCTATACTTTGTTTATTTTGTACAGATAGTTTTACTTATTCAATTCTCATAAAAATTTAGTAGTAGGATAGTTAGGGTAAGAGTAATCTACTGTAATTTTTGTAGATTTTTATCTACACCAGAAATAGGTGTTGCTGTGTAACCCTAGTCAAATAGGGAATAAAAGATTATTCTTTATGAGAAATTAAGAGAAATAAAATATGTTTGGTGTATCTTTGAAGCATCATTATGCCTTGCTGATGTTATAGATGAGTTAGGTTGGTAAGCTTTGGTAGCTTAGGTTCACTTTGTATGTGTAGATGGTAGGCTAACTAATAGAAGGATAAGGTGCATGCTTTAGGGTACATGTTCTTGGATGACGTTGACTACCTTGTAGAAGAAATAATTATATTCAAACTGCTCATTTCATGTGCTCATCTGCATCTCATATCATCAAAGCACTCCACCACAATCCGATGCATCATTCGCATGATGACTTGTGCACTTGCATCATACAGGATCGTAGGAGGAGTCGCAGGTAGCAGTACCGGAGGAACAAGCTTGGACCAACCAGCAGGAGCCCCAGGCACAGGAGGTGCCCAAGGAAGAAGAGTCAGGCGAGGAACTGCCAGAGTGCGTCGACCACCATCCTAGCTCGTTCGAAAAAGACAAGCCCCGGAGCATTTTAAGTCTCCTATTTTTATAAAAGCTGTTCCTTAATACATGAACTATAGTTATATATATTGTTGCATTAAGTTATAGGAGTTGAGTGAAACCGTTGTTGCATTATTACCTTGGCCCCCGGATTATCTTTCACCCTGTTAGGTCAGGATCGAGTAAATTGCTTAGCCATGCTTAGACCGGTAGAAGTCGGGTGATTTTCTGTCACCTGCGAGTTATAGGTGGATACCGGGTTATGGTTAGTTGTAATTGTGATCATAAAAAGTAACCAAGTGTTGATGGATAAACGGAGACCGGGCGGAGTCTTATAGGGTTTTGGACTATAGTGATTCCGTCTGTGTCGATTAAGGACCGATCGTTGCTCGTCCCTCTTGTCATGTTGAACGCATGCCTCACATTTAGCTGGCCGAATAAAGTACCTTTCGACCGCGAAGCTAGTGACACTTTTCGAGCCGGGATAAACTCGGGTTGGCAGACTGGTGTTGAAGTGGGTGTAACGGGGACGCGAAGAGTGAGCCCAAGGTGCGTCCTGGCAGTCGGGCGGTCCCTGGGTAGTACGATCCATGATTGTTATCCCGCGGCTTCTTGGAAAGTGTCATTGGTAATCTATGCGACCCTGACGTGGGAAACAGGGTTTGTGTGAGGAATAAATCTCCAGCTGGATAGGAATTCGATTCGAATCGCCGTCGCTCCCGGTTAGTGAGCACTTGACTCGAGCTATGGCATCGTAGTAACATTAAAGGAACACTGATGGTTAAGTGAATGATGTTGGAAATGCTAAACCTGATATGGTAATCTAGATTGCTAATGATAAATCAAGTGATTGTTCTAGCAATAGTTGCTTACCTAGTTTGAATAGGTTATACTAAAAGTGATGCAAAAAGTACTGGTATAGTTTTTCATAACAACTTATGCTTTTCGCAAATGAGTCAAGCCAGTCCAATCTATAAAGCCTTGCATGATCCTTGGTGTCCTTTATTTCTGGTTTTTGACAGGTAAGTCTAGCTGAGTACATTCTCGTACTCAGGGCGTTGTTCCCATTGTTGTTGCAGATGGTCAGATGTACTATGGGTACTGTTCCAACTGTCTGTATCCGGCGATGGGCGACAACTAGGACCTTGGACAAGGGTCACTCTGTTCGTCTTATCTACTGCTTTTGTGGACCATGACTATCTACTGGCACTGTATTTAAACTAAGTGTGTATGTAAAACTACTTGCTTCCGCTATGTTATTCTGAACTATGTTGTAATAACTTTTATTCAGAACTCCGATGTACTCCACTTTTATTGTGAACTCTATGTATCATGTGAACTGTGGCTGCTAAATCAGTACGATCTTGGTTGTATGTTGGTTGGTTTGAAATCCCGCGTGATTTCACGGAATTTCGGGTTATACGGGTTTAAGTTTGGTAAATTAACCGCCTCGGTGGAAGATTTTTCTGACTTAATCTCGTATAATTACGTTGATCCGTTACATCTTCCTCTGGCTCGACCTCCTCTTCAACCACAATTGGATGGCTTGCGGTGCTACCAACTCTAGCGTCCCGCTCTAGTGTCCTCTTCTCCGTGTACCTAGCACGAGCCACATTTGCTTGCCAGGTGCTGGTGCATCCAATCTCTGCAAGTACAAAATGCAAACAATTAGCACGATGTTTGCAAGGACTTTATTGGCAGTGAAACAAAGAAGTTTGACTTTCAAAAACGCAATGACTCACTCGCACATAATGAGGCAATAGTATCGTTCAAGCCTTGCATCTCTGCTCTCTCAGCCTCCTCTGCAGCCTTCCTTGCATCCTCTTTAGCCTTCCTTGCCTAGTACTCCTCTACCTCCTTTTTCCTCTTCTCGTATCACTTCTTCCACGCAATACTCTCCGGGTTACGAACATGCATCTCTTGGGTCCGTTAAAGCATTTTCTTCTTATGGTTCTTCACAAAATCGGTGACGTAGTTTGCAGGATATCCTCTCATCTTACGAAGTGCTACTCTTGTCTTATACTCATCCTTAAACTTAAACACATCATCATATGATTCTCATTTGCATTTCTGAGTGCTCTGTTACAACAAATATATGAATACAAAGTTAGCGTACCAAAACAAACAAAATAAAACATTAGCACTAAGTATCAACAGTCCTAGCAAACCTCGTCATAATTGATCATGTGGCCATAGAAGTGGCCAATCCCAAGACCTGAAGGGACTAGGCCGTAGCTAGCTTCGACACCACATTTGCACATCACAGGAGGCGCAATAGACCTCCTCCTCTTCTTCCACTCTGGCACCTCCTCCTTCTCTGGCTCCGGCCAATGGCTCTTTGGACCATAGACCCACTCCGCGAAACGACACTTTGGAAAATCATGATCCTACAAAATCAAAACATTAAAACACACATATAGGACATGACATTTCAAGGTTAACTCAAACCTTACTTCACGCCGTAGAGGACAAATGAACTCTTGTTCATTGCGTCGGTTTATCACGGCTTGCTCTCCGCAATGGCACTTCGGAGGATCCTCGAGCCGCCGTGCCGATGCTACGGCCTTCTCTTTCTCCGTCATAGGAGGAGGGTTAGGAGGGGGCGGAACCCAGCAAGTAAACACTTCATGCTTGCAATGATCAATGCCGGGGTAGAAAAGGAGAATCCTTGGATCAAACTTGTCCGAACCGTCGATCCATTGGAAGAAAAAGCACCGGAAGTAGGGCTACAAAAAAGTTTCAATTATCTCATCGCTAATACAGCATCACAAACCAATAAGAAAAACAGAGGGCACAATTACTTACGCTACAACTATAACATGTGTAGAAGCAACGTGCCGCAGTATCCGGATGTCTCGACTGGCCCACGTGCGCCGGATGACCACAGTCACAGTTAGGGAAAGGTTCCTCATAAGACACGGGCGCATCCTTGCAAGACACGTCGGGTACATCTCTCTAGGACGACCCTTTTTCCTCCAAATCGACTCATGATACGAGTCCTCCATCTAAAAACACGAAATTATTTCAACACAAATCACATATCACTTATAATTCTTACAATTCAAAAATAATCCACAATATCAATACGATTAAAACTAATATAACTTTACTAACTAAATTAACCAAACATACTATAACTAAGCAAACTAACATGACTAAACTATAGAAACGGAAAGTAAATAAGAAATTTTACCATCCTTATACGAGGGGTGGCCGGAACAAGGACCGACGATGGGCGGCAGCCACCGGGGAGGGGCACTGGGGGGAGGGGCGCCGGAGAGGGGCACTGGGGGGAGGGGAGCTCGGGCGCTGGGGCGAAGAGGGGCGCTGAGGGGTATGGAATGGAAGGAAAGACAGAAACCAGAAGGGTCCGCCGTTTAAGTGGCCATGGCCCTACCCCGCCATGATGCGTGGCGGGGTAGGGTAACCCGCCATGATGCGTGGCGGGGTACGTCTTTCCACGTTCCCGAGCCACGTCAGCAGGCACCCCAGGCTGCAAGCCACGTGGTAGCTGGACCCTGCCGCCATGTATGGCGGGGTACAGTTCATTTGCCCCGTCATGCATGGTGGCGGGGCCAAATGGCCTAGTTTTGAAAAATATTTTCAAATACGGATCAGATCCAAAATATGTTTCAAATTTGAGTTAAAAATAAAAAAAATTCCCCGACGCGGCCGCGGGGAGCTTGCATGTGCCAGTCGGGAAGGGAATGTCCTGTCCGTGCTTTGCGACATCGTGGCTCATTCATGTGTTGTACGTGCTCTGTCTCACGATGCTTGCTGTTGACAACCATGGCACCATGGATGGCAACTCGTAGTGCTGATGAAGTCCAGGTGCGATGCGGGACCTCGTGCGCGACGGAGCCATCGCCCCGCGCGGCCGCGGCGGAGCCTCGTGCATGCGCCGCCGCTCGCCGCTGCCCAGCGCGGCCGCCGCGACGCCTCGTCAGCCCGCCACGGGATTTCGCGCGCTGCGGAGCCTCGCTCGCCGGTGCGCTGCTGCCCCGCGCGTCGCCGCGGGAGCTCGTGTAGCTGCTTTGGAGCCTTGCGCGCATGCCGCCGCTCGCCGGCTCGCCACTGCCCAACGCGGGACGCGGTCACACGGGAGCTCGCGCGCTAGACCCACACGCGCATCCGCCGCATCGTATTTGGAGGACTACGAGAGATTGCATGCGGATGATTGGTTTGATTTTTTTTGGTGGGCGAAACGCTGCCTTGAGGAGGATAGTTTCTATGGATGATTTCTCGTTGACGTGGTGTTATGGAAACCTTGCGTAGTTTTAACTATTAGGATTGCCCTTAGCCAATCTTTGCCACAAATAAGAGCTCGAGGAGTTTGTGGTGTGTACTACGTATTCATCAAGCTTCAGTTGTCACTAGAATCCGTCAATCCGAATGCACAACTGAAGCACATGAGCCAGAGTGCACGTCTCAGCTGAGCAACAGGTTCAACAAACACACTGATCATATAAACACAACAGCATAACTTAATATATAATCTCTCTGAACGTGCACGGTTGTTAGGGTGCAGGCACTGTCATGGAAAGAAATACTGCATTATATTAGTCGGGACACCTAAACCACATAAGAATTTCAAGGAGAAACAAAAGTAGATCGGCATTCCAGGAAGAGGAAGTACAAAGAGCAAAGAAAACCAGCAACCAACTAATCAAACTAGTTTAGCACAGGGAGGAGCAGTTGCTCGAGCTCGACAAACTGAGCGCCTGGTCCGCGTCAAGGAGAGCACTGGGCATAGGAATCAAGAGGAGTGAAAAAAATTTTAGTACACAGAAAATGAGGAAGGGAGAAATAGAAATAAAGATATATTGGAAAAGACAAAGGTGCATTGAAAAGTGTGAATGACAACTAATTTGGGACGTGTAGAAGGCTAAAAGGTCAACTACTATGAGATGGAGGGAGTGGAGAAGATTTTTTGGTGGAGCCAAAGCCATTTTGAAAAAGCTTTTGGCAAAAAAGGCTCCAAAATAGTTTTGTAATATTTTATGCCAAATTTGTGAGAAGCCGAAAGAAGTCATGCTTTTGCGGCTCCAGCTCCTCGGCCCTGCATCTCAAAATAGAAGGCGTGATTTGACTTATGTGGATGTGGTCATCAAAATCACACTTTGGCCGTTAGTTTCTCTTGTAATATATAATAATTTGTGGCAACAAAAATATCATTAGAAAGTATTTCTAAACACAAATCTAATGTTACTGCTTTTGTACTTTGAACTTTGTATATGATTAGAGTAGTTATTGATTCAAGATAACAAAGTTTGAATTTTGAAATACAGGTGTATTATATTTTAAGACAGAGAAGTACAAAAATAGCTCGACAGCAAGAGCCGCAAGAAGCTGAAACCATGTCAAAAGGGCCCTATAGTATTATACATGATAAAAAGAAAGACACCATGGTAACGCTAAACACATTTTCTTCAATAAAAAATATTAAAATTGAAAAGAGCAACGCATAGGTTCATGTGCAGGTAATAAACTAACAACTGCGAATAATATAAGCAGCTTGCGCAAAACCAGGACATAATTTCAGGAGTGAAATGTTCTGATTTTATATACTACCTGTGGCTTCGCCTACAACTTATTAAAAAAAGGGGTTCCATTCAGTCAATCAAAACAACCATCTAAAAACCCTAATTGAATTAGGGCCCTGGTATACTTGCCAGGTAATGTACATGGAACAACATTGATCAGGCTGGCCAGTAACCGGGTGAAGCTTGTGATTCAGGAACTGCTCACATATCCATCGAGAATTTGACTATATCGTGAGATGGACGAGCTCAAGGAGCGCATAAAACACAAAGGGAGTTAACCAACTTTGTCCATTTTCTTTTAATCAGCTGCCATGAATGGGTCAACATCACCAAGATCAGCAATCAGGGGCTCCAAGTCTTCAGGCTCGCCTTCTTGCGTGAAATATGTAGGAAACGGGAGCAAAGCCGTGTCAGGTTTTTTGTATATAGAATCCTTGACGAAAACAAAGCTACCTTGAGGACCAGGAATCTGCAAAAGGGGCAACGAAAGATACATAGAACACTTAACTTCTATGATTGAACAAAATATGTTGTGACATCAGAAATCAAGTCACCTGTCCCTTCAGATATAGTAAGTTCCTGGCTGGGTCTGTTTGGTAAATCCATACATTCTTCACTGTGCGTTGCACACCACCCATGCGTCCAGGCATTTTTCTGTTTTTGAAAACCTGAAATTTTCCAATTGATATGTCATTACATGTGCAAGGCTGGCTGCTGCAGTACTGCTTTGTGCACACATTAGCGAGCTCCCATCATATTCCACCAATGGGCGCAAATGTAACAAAAAACTAATCCCTGCTATGGCATCAGTTTGTAGTCAGACCGTTTCTATCTGTCAATTCTCAATACAATGATATGCAGTTCTCCTGTGTGTTGAAGGGGGAAAAAAGTACACTCCTATGTCCTATCAAAACAATTTAAACCAAGTGCCTTCCTGCATGAGTTCATGGGCACTGTGTTCGAGACAAAAAAAAAAAGTTCATGAGCTTTGTAATTGTAAACATTACATCTACATTTTTTCCAGTGAAGGCCCAGATCTGAACAAATAACATACTTCAGGAGGCAACCATGTATGATGATATCATTTAACAGACTCATTGTTCATACCAAATAAAAAACATTGAGAACATACCAACAATACATAAGGTCTTATCATCTTAACTATTGAGGAATACCAAAAAACCTGTGAGTAAATACTTAAAATCCATAGTTCATCTTGTTAAGAGGAAATGTAATTCATAGCAAAACCTTACTATTGCCTATCCTACGGAGAGTAAAATGACACTATTGCGAGAAGGGAGATGCATAACATTTTTTCAATACATAAATATCATACTGTTATATAACGTACCCTTCCAGGAGCATCTCTTTGACCAGTAGAGCCACCACTGCGATGCGACTTAGATGCCCCATGTGATGCAGGCATCCCACTGAAATCATATTTTTTTCATTACACCCTACGATTAAAAGAAGGTTAAATTGTTAAACATTGACAATCAAGACATTATTACTGAGTTCTAGAAGGGAAAGTAACAATCAGCAGAGTCATATTACTTCTGTAATCGCAATGTTTTAATGAAGAATTGACCAGTTTTACCGAGTTCTGTAACACTAGCACATTTCCCACAATAACACTAAGGATAGCTATAGTTTCTAAGATGCACACTACTTTGGACATTATGGCATTTAATTCTCAGAAAAAATCAGTCAGAATCTAATATTTGAAGAAGTGGAAAATTTCATTAACATCTTTGTTATCTCATATAAAACGTCTGTGATTTGTAATTGGCACCGGTCAAATTTTAAGTTTTTAACACTACAGCACTCGGTTTGAATATTCCACCAATTGTAAGAATCACATACAGTGTTTGCTTTTATTATCAGAAAAGCTAACATATAAATTGCAAGAGAACAATTTTCATCAAATAAAAGTTTGAAATGGAGCAACTTAAATTCAGGGCATAAACTAGAAATTTAAGTATTACAAATATCTCTTGCACAATTCCCTCAGGATTCATTTCAACTAATCAAATAGAGGTGTTGCTGAAAGAAACACAAACTAAAACCCTGCTGATAGCTTAGCTGGTTTACAGTTACAGCAATATAGTGAACTGTCTTGACAAGTGAAATCACAGAAAATAGATTGGACAGGAAGAATACATACCGCAAAACCTTTCCCCTTCGTGATTCCAGTGACATCAACAAATTGTCCAGGCACAAAGTGGCGAACTGTGATGGTTGTGCCAACAGGAAGAAGCGCATCCTCAGTGACAGGAAATTCCCTTAGCTTTCTCTTCAGAGGCACTCCCTGTGCTCTAAAGTGGCCAACTTCAGGTTTTGTTAGGTGTTTTTCCTTCTTTTGACCTGTGCCAAGCTAACAAACACAAGAAGAATTTAGGAATTTAGCAATACTTTTTCCTTTTGCAAAGTAAATATGAATGGAACAAACAAAGAAACAAATATATAAGTTAACCACTCTGCATTGCATTAGGTCAACTAAACAAAAAAAATAAGGCAGGATACTTCTTACTAGTGTCTTATTCATGGTGCAAGTGCATGAGATGCTTTATGGTTAGTGGTTACTAAAACTTAGCTCCAGTAAATTGTCACAATTGACTTATGAACCCCTTAGCAGTAAAATTCATCAAGGGGTTAAGTTGATACAAAAACTTGCATTTACCGATATTATGTTGCTGCAGAGAGTAAAATGGCACAAGAACAAAAGAAAATTCGACACTGACACACAAAAATAACTACCCTTGTACCATTTATCTTAATTTTTTTTATAGTTCTTTCTGCAGGCACTGCAGGAACAGCCATAACCAAAACATAGCCGCATGCATGAGTTTAGAAACATGGAAATTTCAAAAACAACCCCACGTCTCTCTTTGGTTTGGAATACCACCACATAAAATGTTTTGTTGCAAAGACCCACCGCTACCCAACTCGGTTTTGTAGCAGAAACCATCCCACCAACATGCAACAAGCTGATTTCACCCGCTTTTTCTATCCTAGAGTGCCTGATGCATTCTTTGAAGTTAGATACTCTAAAAATACAAGCCCTGCATTTCGTTAAATCCATCGAGTTATGCTATTTGCAAAATTCTTCACCACAACATGATCCAAGCACCAGAGCAAGCTTAGCATGGACTATAGTGGCTCCACTCGGGCAAAGACAGGCGGAATCTGCTGAGCCTATGCTCTGTAGGATGGCTTTTGCAACAGAGTCAATTAGGGGCTAGGCATTTGCAACAAACGCCTTATGGGGGTGGAAATCAAAATACAAGTGAATGTGGGAAATATTGAGATATACTGTATCAAGAAGATATTATCGAACCCCAACAATACAACATCTCAGCCATTATCATCCAGGTTTAAGCGATATGATTGCTTTCGAGTCTAGCAAGTGAATCGAACCAGCAGCTGTGCAATACTTCATTTGTTTCGGTGGAACACGTTTCACAGAGAGAACTCAGGGAAATTTCGTGTAGCACACCTCTAGGGCGAAGAATCCCTCCTTCTCGGCGCTCTTGACCTGGGTAACAACGTTGTCGTCGACCCAGAGGACGGTGATGGGCACCTTGGCGCCCCACTTGTCCCACATCGCCGACATCCCGCACTTGACGCCGATCACGCCGGTGCGCCGCGATGTGGGGCTCATCACCCCGGCCCGCGCCTCGATGATCCGGCCCCCGCCGCCGCCCTCTCCCCCAGCGTCGTCGTCGTCGGAATGGGAGACGAAGGCCTCCGCGGAGAAGAGCCGGGAAGGAGGGAAGGGGAGGCGCGGGCTCCCGCCGGCGTAGAGTGAGAGGCCGCGGAGGCGCGCGAGCAGGCCCCTCGAGGTGGATTCAGTGACTTTCCTTCACACAAGGCACGTTGTAACTTTCCCTATGCTATCCATCGTCCAATCAAGATCCAACGAGGGAGATCGATTCAAGGCCTGTGTCTTGTTTCTGTTTCTCCTTTCACGCGAACGTCACCCGCACGCCCGCCGGCTCGCACCTGCCGCGCGCTCGCCGCATCGTGTGCCCACGCCGGCCGGCCTCTCGACACGCCTCCCTCCGCGCTGGCCGTGCACGCACACAGCGCTAGCCGCAAGCTAGCCACGACGGCCACGCACGTTCGCCGCGCCGCGCGCGCTCGCCGCATCCCATGTCCGCGGCGGCCTGCTCGCCGTGCAGCCCGCGAGGCCACGATGGCCGCCCGCTCGCCGTGCCCTGTGCCCATGCCGGCCGGCCGCTCGCCACGCTGCCCCACGCTCTGGCCGTGCACGCACACAGAGTTGGCCGCGAGGCACCGCGCGCCAGGCCGCCAGCACGCGCTTCGCCTCCGCCTGGCGGTGCTCCGGCAAGTTTGGGTCCACACCCGCGCCACCGTGGATGGCAAGCTTGGTGGTGAACTTGGTGCCGTTGCCGTCGGCGTCGAAGAAGCAGAAGGAGTGGCGCAGGTCCTCGACGGCGGCCGCGTCGCCCGCGATGGTGGCATTGAGCGCCGCGGACTCGTCCAGGCTGATGAGCCGGCGCCGCGTGTTGCACAAGCGCGCGCGTCTAACAGTAACAGGTCGCCGTGCTGTACCACCACCGCGTCGGCCTCGCCGTGCTCCTTGCCTCCTCCGTGCCACGCCTACTGCACGGGGATCCACGGAGAGTTGCAGCAGCATGTTGTCCACATTCAGCAACTCCAGCTATCGGCTGCCGCCTCACCCGCGAGAAAGTAGCGTGCGATGCCACGTTCATGGAGCCCAAGTTGGCTGCGTCCGGCCTCCGGCGGCTGCGTCCCCGCGCTGTGGAGCTCGTGCTCGGCGGCTGCGTCTCCGCACGGCCGCTGTTCGCTCCCAGAAAAGCCCGTGCGTTCCAGAGCTCGCGCCGGCGGCTAGCGCTCGCACTCGGAGGAGCCCGTGTGCAGTGCTGCAGAGCTCGCTTGCCCCGAGGCCGGAGGCCCACGCACATCGAAGCTCGCCCATGGCCATGGCAGCAGCAGCCCGCAGGCACCCCCAAGCGCCACCGCCTCACCCCGTCCATGATCCACAACGAGCTTAGAGTCTCGCACCGTCGTTTCCCTCTTTGAGCTTCGCGGCTTCGTCTTCTCCAACAGGACCGTCCACGACGCCGCCACCGCCGTCGACGGCGGCGGGCGCCACATGCATATGGTTGACTACGGCCTCGGCTACGGGTTCCAGTGGTCGGGCCTTCTGCGCGTCCTCGCCGCAAGGGAGGGCAGCCCGCCGAAGCTGGTCATGATCACCGGCATGGACCTGCCGCAGACTGCTGCCGCCTGCCGGAGTGGACAAAAAATGTGCTAAGCCTTTGCTTTGAATGCGTGCTGAGTCGTTGGATAGGGGGATGGAGGGTGGAGCTCGCAGGAAAGTTACAATGTAACTTTGCTCTGTAAAGTCACCCAATCTGTTGCCCCTGGGCGAGGGCGAGGAGGCGCGACGGCGAGATGGGTGCGGGCGGGGTTTACGCGGCGGCGCGGCGAGATGGGTGGGTGCTGCTGGGCAGTAGGGTTTACTGAGCTGGGAGCCCGTGAAGGGAATGAATGGCCCAATGGGGGCAAAGCCAGCACGAGCGCAGGCTCAATTACGAGTGGGTCTGAACTCTACTGGGGTTTCCGCTTTTACGATTTCTGTTCTGTTTTTTAGTGCTGCGTTACTCTATTGGGGTTTCCACTTTTACGATTTCTGTTTTTTGAGTTGCACCGATTTTTAAAGTTTTGAGGGCAAGTCACTAGAATAAACAGAATACAAATTCGCTTCAGCATTTGTGACGCATAGCATCCCTCCTGGCTCCTACGAGGGCTATCGCAAACAAATGCTAACTCTTCAGGATTTGTGTTGCATGATTCAACTGAGTCTTGAGTTTTGTCAAAATGATGAAGAAATGGATGTCTCAAAAAGGCTTAATCCTTTAATTAGCTTTGTTAGATGTATATGTCGTCGGAATAGCTTTGTTAGATGTATATGTTGAATAGCATATCTCCACATAGCAAATAAGACAATCGCTCATAAATTGATCACCGATGCGGTTGCGCAAATTTGTTTTCACAATCTTCATGCCAGAGAAAATACTCTCAACTGTAGCAGTAGCAACTGGCAGTACTAGTACAAGCTTCAGAAGTCGATAAACCAGTGGGTAACGATCATGTTTTCTAGTCTCCACCATTTTATGAGAAAGCTCGGCAATAGTTTGTATGTTGGAGAACCTATCATCATCTCTCACATCAAATATGTAGAGGCCAAGTTCATTGCCAAGGTCCCTCAGATCCCTAGAATCAAAATCATGTGGATAAAGCTTTGCTAGGCTCAACAACTTGTCCATATTAAAATCATGAAACGAGTCTCTTGGACTAAAAGAGGCCGAGCATACAAGCAATTGAGAGCTTATCTCGTTGAAGCGGCTGTCAAGCTCTTGAAGTAGCCAATCAATAATATCATTGAAACAATCTACTTGATAGTAATGCTTGTTTGTAATTCTAGATTTGTGCCTCCTCTTCTTTGGATCAATATATTCATCTTTCATTTCCAATTTGGAAATATCATTCTTCTCACAAAATCCATACACATCATCTAATAGTTTTCCCACTTTTCTCTTCTAAGCTCATCCAATTGGCATCTAGTGGCTCTCACACAGTTAATAGCATTCACTATGTCCTGATCCTTGTGCTACAATGCTAAGGACAAGGTATTTGTGATTCCTAATAAAGCCAACATGAGATGCAAATAGAAGACAGAGTCAAAAGACTGGAAATACTCTAGAAGATTTGATGCTTGATCTTTAATTTTCCAGTCCTTTTTATCATTTTCCACAATTTCTAGTACCTTGACTATTATAGAAAACATGTCAACTATACTCTTGAGAGATTTATAATGAGAACTCCGACGAGTATCTCCAGGTCTTTGACTACATTGCTCTTGATTTAACCGTGTCCCGGTTTGAAGTTGCCCGCACCCAAGTGCCTTACTCATTTCTTTAAGGTTAATATCTCTAATCATTTCCCTTCTCTTAGATGATCCACCAACAACATTTAGTAACATGGAAACCTTGGTAAAAAAATCACTAACCCCTTTATGCTTTCTCACAATAGCCACGAGGACTAATTGGAGTTGGTGAGCAAAACAATGAACATAATAAGCTGAACTATTTTCTCTCATGATCAATGATTGCAAGCTATTGAACTCACCTCTCATATTGCTAGCACAATTATATCCTTGGCCTCTAACTTGCTTTAAACTTAAGTTAAGTTCAGCAAATAGTGCATCAATAGAAGACTTGAGATGGGCTGAAGTTGTTTCACTCACATGAACAAGTCCAACAAATCTCTGTTTCACAATTCCACATTTATCTACATATCTCAAGACCACAGCCATTTGTTCTTTCCAAGAAACATCTCTTGACTCATCAACTAGCAAGCCAAAAACATAATTCTCAATTTCTTCTAGAATACCCTGTAGCACCTCCTTTGCAAAACAATGCACAATGTCCCTTTGTATTTCAGGAGAAACCAAAAGACTATTTTTTGATTTTCCTTTACTTGTTGCCTTTCTTAAGACTGGATTTTGCTCCGCTGCAAAATCACGAAATTCCCTAAAATTTCCTCTATTTAAAGAATCCTTCGACTCATCGTGGCCACAGAAAGGCAAGCCTTGCTTTGCTAACATTCTAGCAACATCAATAGACCCATTCAGTCGAGTAATATAGTCCCTCTTAGCACTTTCATTTACACCACGGAACGCCACATTAATGTGTTTTCTTGTTTGCAACAAATCATCACACTTCTTCATTGCTAGATAGTGTGATCCATCAACATCACCCACATGATCTTTGAGCCTTTGTTTTCTATGAAAACCATTCCAACTATTTTTCACAAAAGCTTCATATCCACCATCCTTCTTTTCTCTGAATAGGAACCAGAAAAAACAATACGCTCTGTCTTTAGATTCACTGTATTCAAGCCAGCTTCCAAACTCATCGAACCATTCTGGAATAAACCTTCTTGGTCCTCCTCCGATATTTGTCACTGGAAAACTAAACGTGCGAGGTTGACAAGGCCCTTTTTCCAAGTACTTCTCACCATTTCTCGACGGTAGTCATCAATTTGTTTCCGCGACCCTAGATCATATTTAATCTTCTCTTCCCAGTTGATATCATCCAAACACAAATTGCGAGTGTTGTTGGCAATGTCAGGTTCTGGCGCTTTTCTTTTGTAAAATCTTTCCATCGATCAATCTGTCATTAGTACACTGTTTAGTAAATAACTTGAGAAATAAATAGAGGCAAATATCTACAGCTCTACAAGACTACAGCTAGTCAGCTACAGACCTAAAATACTACTTCGTACCTTGAAAGATTGAATCCTTGATGCCTGGACACTGGACTGTAGACAGGCCAGACAGGAGACAACAACTTCAAGCTTTCTGAACTTCAGCACTTCACCAGGCAGCAACGTTGCAAACTGAGGCACAGACGGCACGGAACTGGCAAGAGGGAGCTGCGGCTGGATGGCCGGATTGCAGAGGCGCAGACGGCAGGCATGCTCGGGCACGATTGGCGATTGCCGATCAGCAATTCAGAATTTCAATTGCAATGCCCACGAAGGCACGGACGGGAAGAAAGACCGTCGTCGCGTCGCGACTGATGCGAGCATCGAGGGAAAAGCAGCGGAGTAGACGCGCTGCGCTTTTCATCTTCCTGCGATGGGCTCAAGTTAACTGGGATGGCTGCTTTGAGCTGGGCTGCGGGGGGTGCAGCATATTGGCCCAAGGGGGGGTGCATACAGGGCCGAAATCTGATAGTAATAACTTGTTTTCGATTTTTGAGGGGTGCATCCGCATCCACGGGCCACTACTGGGCTTTGCCCCTGTCTGGTGGTGCTCAAATCCCATGTTGTCCAGTGATTTTTAATGGCACTAATTATCGTGACTGGGTTTCACATATGCGGTGGCATATGCGTAGTCTCTAGCTTTAGGAGTTTCTCAGTGGTGAGCTACCTTATCTAGCCTTGCCTGCTCGTCCAATACAGCCAGTGATTCCTCCAGGAACATCTGAAGATGAACAAAAGAAGTTGCGCAAAACTTATGACGATGATATGGCCTCTTATATGTCTCATTTTCGGGCTTATCAGACTTGGATGCTTGTGCTGGGGCTATTCTTGTTGCTAGTATGGAACCGCATCTGACTGGAGAGATTATTCGGCTTGATCTTGTTGCTCAGATGTGGGCCTTTCTTCGCCAGCACTATGAGCCCTCTGGTCAGTCCACTTATATTGCCGCCTTACATCAAGAGCAGTTGTTACAGCAGGGTGATAGTTAAGTTGAGGATTTCTTTCGACATCTATCTGCAGTATGGCGTGAGCTTGACACTCTTAGTCCTCAGTTGTCTCCGGACACTTGTGATTCCTGTAGGAAGCAACGGAGCCATCTTGAGCTTCGTCGCACCTATGACTTCCTGACTCGTCTGTGTGCCGAGTTTGAGCCTCTTCGTGTGCAGTTACTTGCTCGTGAGCCGTGTGTGTCCTTGATGGAGGCTCTTGGTGCTATTCGTAACGAGAAGACTCGCCTTCGTTCTGCTGGTCTACTTTAGTCGATGTCCTCCTCAGTTATAGTTGCTCGGTTTGGAATTCTTGGTTCTTCTCCCAAAGTGCCTACTTTAGTAGCCTCTGTCCACTCTAGGACTCGCATTCAGGTGGCCTTCATTGTAATCACTGTGACAAAGATGGACATGACGAGGATCATTGTTATGAGAAGAAGCGACAGGCTCAGTCTCGCCGAGGTGGGCGCCCCTCATAGGCTCAGTCTCAACATCCTGATACACAGCAGGAGATACTCATGTTACTACGTTGTCTTGTTGTCCCTGCACCTACTGCACCTACTGGACCTACTAGTCCTATCATTACTGGAGCTGCTGGTTCTGTCACTCCTGCCCCAGCACTCTCTGCTACTACTTCTCAGTCTTATATCGAGAGACCACCATCCACTTCAGGTATCTTGCTATGAATTCTTGACTCTGGTGCTTCTTTTCATATGACGCCTGATAGTACCCGTCTTTCTTCTATTTGCTCTTCTTCCATTCCTCTCACTGTTCAAACTGTTGATAGCTCACCTCTTTCGGTTGTTGGTCGTGGCACTCTTTCATCTTCTTCATTTCATGTTTCCTATGTTTCTTATGTTCCTAATTTTACCATGCTACTTATTTATGCCGGCCAGCTCACTGATCATGGTTGTCATGTTATTCTTGATTCTGACTCTTGTCGTGTTCAGGATCTTAGCACAGGTCTCCTAGTTGGTACTGGCCCTCGCCGTCGTGATTCTCAGTGTCTCTAGGAGCTCGATTGGCTTCGTCTTCCTTCCGCTACCTCTGCTGGCCTTGTGGGCTCTTCTTCTGCATCGACTTTTTCCTCTTTTGCTTAGTGGCCTCATCGCTTGGGACATCTATGTGGTTATCGTTTATCCACTCTTGTCCGTCGTGGTGTTCTGGGGAATGTCTCTGGTGATGTTTCTTTAGATCAATGTTAGGGCTGTAAGCTTGGCAAATAGATCCAGCTTCCATATCCCTCTAGTGGGTCTGTGTCACGACATCCTTTTGACCTTGTTCATTCAGATGTATGGGGTCCTGCACCTTTTGTTTCAAAAGGGGGTCATCAATATTATATCATATTTATCGATGATTTCTCTCGCTTCACTTGGGTGTATTTCATGAAACATCGTAATGAGGTGTTGTCCATATATAAGACATTTGCTTAGATGATTCGCACTCACTTTGATGCTCCTATTTGTGTTTCGTGCTGACTCTGCTAGGGAGTATCTTTTGGGTGATCTTCGCCAATTTCTTTCTGAGCAGGGGACTCTTTTATAATTTCCTTGTCCTGGTCCGCACGCTCAGAATGGTGTTGCTGAGCGCAAACATCGCCACCTTCTTAAAACTGTTCGTGCTCTTCTGATTGCTTCCTCGGTCCCACCTCATTTCTAGGCTGAACCAATCTCCACTGCCACTTATTTAACCAACATTCAGCCCTCATCCGCTCTTAAAGGTGGCATCCCATATGAGCGGCTTTTTGGACAACCACCTGATTACTCCAGTCTTCACCTATGTCTGTGCTATGTTCTTCTTGCTCCTCGTGAACTCACTAAACTGACCCCTCAATCTGTTGAGTGTGTTTTCTTAGGTTATAGTCCTGAGCACAAGGGCTATCGCTGTTGGGATCCAGTTGCTCGTCGTATGCGGATCTCTCGGGACGTTACTTTTGATGAGTCTCGTTCCTTCTATCCTCGACCCTCCTCTAATGTTTCTCCTCAGGCCGTTGTTGAGCTTCTGTCCTTCTTGACTTTTCCTGATACACCTATATCCATTATGTTTCTTCCTCCACCACCATCCCTATCATCTCCACCTCCTCCACCATCTTCACCATTTCCACCTCCTCTACCCTCTCCTCCGCTACCCTCTGAGCCGCCTTCACACGCTCCTAGGTCCATTATGATTCCAAACCTCCCGTGATTAACACCTACAGTCATCGCCTCCAAGATCCCTCGCCTCCTGTTGAGTCGCCTTTTGATGTCACATCTCCTGTTGAGACATCTTTGGTTGAGGATTCTCTCTCAGCCTTCCTCTCGTTATAACCTTCGCGATCGTGGCTCGCTAAAGCCTGCTGACCGGTATGGTTTTGCTGGCACTGTCCTTTCTAAGCCGACCACATACCATGATGCCATTTGTCATCCAGAATGGCAAATATGCTCTGGCTGAGGAGATTGTTGCTCTCGAACGCACTGGCACCTGGGACCTTGTTCCTCTTCCTTCTCATGCTCGTCCTATCACATGCAAGTGGGTTTATAAGATCAAAACTTGCTCCGATGGCTCTCTCGAGCGTTATAAGGTCTGTCTTGTTGCTCGTGGTTTTTAGCAAGAGCATGGTCGTGGCTATGATGAGACCTTTGCTCCTGTGGCTCACATGACCATTGTTCGCACTCTCCTTGCTGTGGTCTCTGTTCGTGCTTGGTCCATTTCTCAACTTAATGTCAAAAATATCTTTCTTAATGGTGAACTCCATGAGGAGGTCTACATGCGACCACCTCATGGGTATTTTGTTTCTGATGGCATGGTTTGTTGTCTTCGTCGCTCTCTTTATGGTCTAAAACAAGCCCCTTGTGCTTGGTTTCAGCGCTTTGCCTCTGTGATCATTGCTGCTGGTTTTTCCCCGAGTAATCATGATCTTGCCTTGTTTATTCACACATCACCTCGTGGTCGCACTCTTCTTCTTCTTTATGTTGATGATATGATTATCACTGGCGATGATTCTGAGTATATTGCCTTTGTCAAGGCACGTCTCAGTGAGAAGTTTCTTATGTCCAATCTTGGTCCTCTTCGTTATTTTCTTGGGATTGAGGTCTCTTTCACCTCTGATGGGATTTATCTATCTCAAGAAAAATACATTCAAGATCTTCTTGCTCGCTCTTCCCTCACTCATCATCGCATTGTTGAGACCCCCATTGAACTTAATCTTCACCTTCGTGCCATTGATGGTAAACCTCTCACTGATCCTACTCGGTATCGTCATATTGTTGGGAGTCTTGTCTATTTGGTTGTGACCCGTCCTGACATCTCATATGTTGTGCACATTCTTAGTCAATTTGTTTATGCTCCCACCCACATTCATTATAGCCATCTTCTTCGTGTCTTGTGTTACCTTTGTGGGACCATTACTCATCGTCTATTCTTCTCGGGTTCTAGCTCTTTTCAACTCCAAGCCTACTCTGATGCTACTTGGGATAGCGACTCTGACCGTCGCTCTCTTTCTGCCTATTGTATTTTTCTTGGTAGCTCTCTCATTGATTGGAAGACAAAGAAACAGGCTGCGGTATCTCGATCGAGTGCTGAGGCTGAGTTGCGAGCTATGGCTCTTGCGACGGCAGAGGTTACTTGGCTTCGATGGTTACTTGAGAATTTCGGTGTTTTAGTTCCTGTGGCCACTCCTCTTCTGTCTAATAGTACCAGTGCTATCAACATAGCTCGCGATCCTATGAAGCATGAGCTCACAAAGCATATTAGAGTTGATGCATATTACACTCGAGCTCAGGTGCAGGATGATGTCATTGCTCTTCGCTATGTGCCCTCTGAACTCCAGGTGGATGACTTCTTCACCAAGGCGCAGACACGAGCTCACCATCGGTTCTTGTTGTCCAAACTCAGTTTTCGTGATCCACCCTGAGTTTGAGGGGGTGTTAGAAGTATATGTTGTATAGCATATTTCCTCTTTGTGTAAGGGCTTAGATGCATATATGCCCAGCTCATGTACATGTTCAGACTGTTGTCCCCTGAAATAGATTGAGCTTCATTTCTCTAACAAGCTTATCCTAAACTTCATATATTTAAAAATTAAAGAAAATGGAAGGAACATGACTTTTGTACACCGACAAAAGGCAATCAGAAACATAATCTCAAATAGGTTCACCTAGCAAGTTCACTACTCTAAAGACTCCAAACAGTATAACTTCCTTCGTAGCAAAAAAACTGATGACTCAACCGGTAAAAGCAGGTCGTAAATAGATTTTACAAGGGGGTCGATTCATCTGACCATCACGGCATCAACCATTCATTTCATGTGATCTGATCCTAGTGAAATCAGCTATCATAGCGATCATGAAGTCCAGGCATTATTTTATGCAAGGTTCATGATGAACAGCTTCAGGCTTCGTAGAACCGGAGCTCCACCATGGCTTCCTGATGCTTGGGTGAATACCACGCTGTGGCCTTTGCTGAACCAAGGACCTTGAGAGCCCAATCAATTGCAAAAATTGGATCATCCACTCGAACAAAATGGTCCTGGCTTCTGGGGTCAATGGCAACAGAGGATTCAACACGAAAACTGAAGGGCCCAACTATCTGCAGCAAGACAAGGAAGAGCTTTATTAAGACGAGATAAATTCCATATGATACCTTTCACACACAACAATCATCTTGTTTATTCTTATAATTTATTGATGGCAGGCAATCAGAGAGAAATGGCCAAAAGATCCTAGTATGTTCTAAACTGATACCATCTGTTACTACCATTATCGTTGGCAATGCTGTACTCATCATAACAAATTTAGCCCCTGGCATTTCAGTAGATGGAATTTGTTCCTCAACAAGAATAATCAGTGGCTCAAGTCATAAGCACTAGGATTTGCATCAAACTGTAACTAATAAACCATAGCCATAGTTTACATTATGGCACAGAAGATAAAGAATCAGGGTGTATGCAAATCTAAGCATAGCCTAGACTTCAAATAAGATTAAGCTCTCCTGCAAGGCAGTCATTAATATTATTAATATTTCCTGAACTATTGTGGTTAGTCCCAAGTACCTCAGTTTTTTTTCATTACTTTTGAGCACAATAGATTGAGATGTAAGCAGTAGCTACCAAAGTACCCATAGGAAAGAAGACAATACCCCAATCAGTGGTTAGAATTTCTAATTAACAGGTATCAGAGAACAATGAGACAAAAAAAATGAATTACCTGTTGTTGAAGGGAAACAGTCACATCAGGACAAATATCGCAGAATGTCTCTACAGCAGGTCTTCTAGAGAAGAAGAAATCTTGTGCAAGGCGAGAAGCACCACATAAGAACAAGGAGCCAGAGGTGATATCAAATCGGGCACTTGCCCTAGTCAAATCCAGAAAAAGCCTCTGAAAATTCCCATATTGAGCAGTGAAAGTAACAGAAGCAAAGAGGTCTGCAAAGGCAGCACATTTATTCCTTTCATCAAACATTCTAAAAGCATTACTCTTTTGTGTTTCATCTCGTATAGCCACTCTCCTTGAACAGTTTCCCAAATATCCACTGGCTACTGCACCTGAATAAAGGAAAGGAAGGAAACTTGAGAAACATTGCTGATTACCTATAAATCCAATACAGTGCTACTAAACTGATAACTATTTCACATAGCGATGCAGAGACGCACTAAATGTCAGCACCAACGGAAAACTAGGCAGTAATAAAGCATATAGGGAAATCAAGCCGTTCATGGTATACCAGCACCTATATGAAGTGAAAGATATTATTGGCTTCCAAAGTCTAGTAATATCACAACAAAATTTTGAAAAGGCGCTAGGCACTGGTTGAGTGCAAAGTGTCGGGCTACTTGGACCCCTAGGCAGTCTAGGAAGCAATTAGACACTAGGCTTGAGTGAGGTGTCTAGTACAGTAGTACCAGGTGCCACCTAACCACCTAGGTGAGGGCTAGGTATCCGATTTTTTATACAGTGACCTCAGCAATGGGAAACAGAAGGACTAAGTTACGATCAGGTTACACTCTGGATATCCAGGAAATGAATGGTGTGTCAATGAAAAGGTTTCTGAAGCAGTTTGAGGGGCAGCAACAGAACCTCCAAAGTCCAAGCAAGTGGATGCAAGGAATTTTTATTAAAAGGAGTATCAACAACAAATGGAAAGTGGACACTTACCAACGATACCAGTAAGAGAAACATGTGAATCCGAGAGAAATATATCATATGGCTGAATGTTTTTTAGCTTATCTTCTTTTTTCCTCCAAGCATCAATGCTTTTCTTGATGGAAATAGCTGCTTTAGCACATAGGCCAGGTAGCAGAGCAATAGGAACATCATCTGTTTCATCACCACCAAAACATTTTGGTTCACCACTATTCTGCTGCAATAATAGATGATAACTCAACCCAGAACTGGAGCCAACTGAAGCAAGGTCAGCCGATAATGACAATGGCACATCCCAATATGCTCCCTTTTTATCAACAAATAATCCAGGCCAAGATGCTTGGAGTGTAATATTATGATGGGGAAGCTGCAATAGGTAAAGAGGTGTCCTTTAATCCAAGCATTTAGAACAGTAACAACATAAACTAGTTAAGTAAACTAAACATTCCCAAAAGAGAAAAGAAAGAAAAAAAAAACAGGATAAAACTTCCACAAACCATTATCAACAGCTAGGTGCTCTAATCTAAATTGAAACGGAACGTGATTTATTGAGAAACATAGTGCAAGCAACAAGAATACCCACAAATAACTAACTGTATACCAAATAGGTTAAGAGCGTCCAGATTTTTTGCCTCATGGTGAAACATCGCTTTTCCTCGATTGCCTTTCTTGATATCAAACAACTCCAGCAGCAAAGTGGTGTCTGGTGTGATCAAGATTTCCGTGCCTACACCTAGAGACATAACATCATGCAAGTGTTTCTTCAAATCTTTGGTCCAAGAGGCCTCTTCCTGTCGATTTGCTAATTTCTCTTTCACGACAGACACAAGCTTGTTAACATTGATTTTCTCCAAGATGGTAGAAGACCTGAACAGATCACAACAGATTGACCATTAACATGAGTTTGGTGAGAAACTTGTTGAACATTAAGTATAACCTTTACTAGATATCTACATTGGGCAGGCTATTTAGTCCATTAAATTAACCAAGGAGAAACAAAAAACTGGACAGTACTCTACTCCTCTCCCTCTCAGCGGGCAATGCTATACATAACAAACAAGAGACAGAAATGATAACCCATTTCAGGTCACTTAAAATCAAGTAATAATCAAAGCAACTCGCATTTCATCCACTGAGACATCAATACTAACGAATATTGATAAGGGAGGCACATAATCCTAGTGCTAACATAATGATCCAAAATTAACCAATTTAAATTCATACATGTATCAAATCCAGGGTTATCTCAATCACACTATGCACACCAAGCCTACATTATAGGGTTGGCGCCTGACGCTACAAGATTGCAAGCAAAACATTGAGTGCCTCCCAACCGCAACATCCTAGGAGCAGCGGTACAAATAGGTAATGGGTCTGGTTCGTTACCATACCAGTTGTCCGTGATGTAGAGGATGTGGGCGTGGTTGACGGAGAGGCCGTCGCGGGTGGCGGAGAAGGTGGGGACCAGAGGGGACGCCATGAAGCGGTGGAGGAAGTCGAGCTGCTTGGGGCGGGTGACCCGGTAGCCCCGTGAGAGCCCCAGCGGCAGGGGGTCCCCCGGGACGGGGCGCACCGTGCCCTCCATCGTCACCGGGGTCTCCGCGTCCAGCTCCCACCGCCCGTCCTCGTCCGACATCCATCGCATCCGCCGCAGCGACATCGGCGCCGGGCGGCGCTTTTTTTGAGCTGGTAGTCCTTCGTCCTTCCGATTTCGCGTCGGCCGTCGGCGTCGGGGTGTGCACGCACAGTTGGTGGCCGAGGAGCCGGATAGGGACCTAGCCGCCTAGGTGTTGGTGGGTAACGTTGGCTGGCCCTGTTTGGCAGATGCAGATGGCCGGGGCACCGGGCTGAGGGCTCCCCTACCCAGCTTCAGCTTAAGGTTCTCTTGGGTTAATTTTGTAGAGGCTTTTCGGTCAGCTTCATTATAATTTTGTAAAGTTGGAGATTTATCATTGGTATCTCACTGACTCGTGGGACACACATGAGTCAATGACACGTGGAACAAGATGGCATATCTCCAATTTAGTCTTCAAATTTTAAGCCCTATTCAATTGAGCACAATGACTTCTGAAACAAAAAATAGTTAAACTGAAGTCGGTCTTGGGTTAGAAAATGAAGCTATTAGAATATGATTTTTCCTAGCTTCTTCATATTTTGGAGAAACCCAAGCCCTAGAGGCTAAAAATTAAGCTGGCCATCCTGTCAAATCAAATGTGGAGATTCTCATGGACTTCGGGTTTTTTTTTACGATGAAAGAATAATTATATTAGATAATAGCTGGGTACATCAACACGTTACAAGTACTCTGGATTACATAAATATCCAGATTTACATCTAAATTGTGCTCACACTGTGAATAGCTCTAGATCTCAAAAACCAAACATGTATGATGTTTTGCAGTATGAATGACCGCACACATGGGTAGAGCCAAGGCCCGGCCACTGGCCGGGCTCCCCTGCCAGCCTGTAGCTAATACACAACGCTCGTCTATTTGATGTCTGTATAATGCTCCGTTAGTACTTCTGTCCAATTTAATGAGGTGAGAGAGTGTTTGACGGTAGCTTTTAATCTGCTGCGCACGGGTGCCCGCGTCCCTGCCCCTACCTCAGATTATTGCATCTCATTTGCTATAGCGGCTAGCAGGTGAGCAGCATGAGCAATGCTGACCACGGTGCCAAGAATATTAGGCTGATTTTATTATTCTATATATATATATATATATATATATATATATATATATATATATATATATATATATATATATATGATTTTAGCTTATCTTGTTATTACACAATCGACATGTTAAGGGAAAATTTTGCTTGTAGTTACGTAAATTAACACATATTCTACCTTCACGCTGAAAAAAATTCAGGACACAATCTTTATTTGATTTTGCATGCCAAGAAATCATAGCTTGATCTAATATGTTATAAATTTATGTGTGTGGCTTGTCACTGTTAAGCATATGGCATATTGTCCGCCCAGGCTCTCTAAAACTCCTGGCTCCGCCACTGACCACACAGGCAGACACTTGGCAAAAGCCCTGAGAACAGATGCCCAACGAACGACAGCCAACATTCATGTAGGCGGAGTTGAGAAACTTTTTCTTTTCTGATGTCTTCCTTCTTCTTCTTACTGCTACTGAAAAATGAGGAAGACTGATCTGAAACTTATTCTCCCTAGTCTTTCATCGTGGTCAGATCTAGCTATAATAAAACGGAGAAGAGACCGGAGAAAATTATTCCATGGCGGCGACACCATCTCTGTCTTGATGTCGTCATCCAGAAATAAAAGTCTCCATGTCATCATACCGGTGAGGATGATGACGTCATAGTTATCGCCCTCATCTTCAACACATTCGTCATAGAGAAAGCAATTCCACCCTGCCCTCTCGTCATCGCCGGAGAGGAGGAGATAAATCCCCATAACCAAGAAACTTAGCATGGAGAAACCCTAACCCTAAAGACTCGATCTATTGAAAAAACTTATTAAAAACAATGGATTCTCACTCCCTTCAGCCTTCAGCGATATATGCCAGAGGGTGAGGGAGGGGACCAGCGGTGGTGGAGGCGGGTGGCGACGGCGGCGGCGCTCGAGTTGCCTGGACTTCAGGTCCTTGGGACTTCTCTACTCTTACCTTTTTAGCTCTGCTTCGCCAAAATTCATTATGGAGCAATATAGTTTAAAGTAGGTAAATATATTTGGCATGCAGCGTAGCCCCACCTCTAAAAATACGAGATTTTCTAAGAAATGTCTAATATGCTCTTGGACAATGTTAAGTTTTTGGCAATATAGTTTAAAGTAGGTAAATATATTTTAAGTGAATATATTCATTGCTCTTGGACAATGTTTAATTTTTGGGCAATGTCTATATTTACCTACTTTAAACTTTATTGCTCGTGGATTCACATGCTAGTCCACTTGCATCTCTATTAAGCAGGCTTACTTCCTCGGTCCAAAAAAAACATATCTCATCGCTTTTGAAGAAATCAAAGAAGTATGAGCATTTATGATGAGTAATGGATATTTTTAGACTTATAGTAAAATATATTTTTATAATAAACATATTTAGATTTATAAATATCGATATTATTTTTATAAATCTAGTTAAACTTTAAAAGAATGATTACTCAAAAAGTGAGATGTGCATTCGAAAATATTTGATAAACAACCTCAGTCACCGAGCTCCCTTGGAGTCAAGCCTCAACCAACCAGGAGCCGGATTCAATGACTTCACATATCGAAGTCACGTTGTAACTTTCCCTTAATCTCCATCCTCCATCTAAGATAATACTCCGTAGTTCGTAGATTGAAGCAAAAAATGCCTAGCGGAAGCTCACGCTCATGAGTAGAACTGGCAACCAACATAGTAATATTGCTAAACAACACAAATAACTCTCTACTAAGTTTTTTGAGCATTTTGTATATACACAAGTACACAACCCTAGCTTTTTGCAGTCCAATGCAGTACATTTTAGTTCACAGCATGCAATAATCTACTGCATGCAGCCTTGGATCTTGCATATTTAAAAAGTAATTAGAGTGTAAACTACACTTGTTTGCATACACATAAGTGTGCGCAGATGTCTTCTTGCTATTTTCTTCCTCGCCTCAAATTTAGATTTCCATTTCTTAGTTTTTTTTCCTTCCACTGTCTTCTCAAAATTCACTACCATGAGAGGGTAACGAAAAAGAGATTTCTGACGGATGATGTTACTATTCAAATGAACTTGCACTTTTTTTGGGTTTCTAACTTATTTTGAACACCTGTGAGGTGATAAACACCATAACTACGGACTAAATGTGTGGTTCACTCGAAAATTGCTCCGAATTAAAATTTGCATATGTCCATCAGACTATCAAGGCATCAAATGAGACTCGTCCATTTGATATTTGATCCTTATGAACAAGACATGTTTAGTACTCTCTCTATTTTAAATTATTAAGACATTTTGATTTTTCTAGATTCATAGCTTTTACTATACAATAATATGTCTAGATTCATAACACAAACAACATATCTTAAAAAGTCAAAACATCTTATAATTTGAAACGAAGGAAGTAGATAATAATTCTTGGTCAACAGACATTTCAAAAGTTTCTAAAGCAACTCCTGGCACACCAAAATAAAAGAAAGATGCTACATCAGTTCAATAAGTAAAGATTGTCGTTTATTCGCTTCGTAAGATTTTCAGGTCACATAGCGCTTCTCAGTTCCAATGGACGAGTTCATCTATGTTTTCTAATCTTTATCATTAGTAAATAAATTAATAATTCAGTATGTTATATTATTACTTAGTAACTATAATGACAATATTAGTTTTGATAAGTGTTAATATGGTGACTAATATATGTTTTGTGTGCCAATTAGGGTAGTAGTAGTGCTAATTAACATATTTTATGTTTAATTAGTGATTATCATATGGCAAGATTAGTGTTAGTGCATAGTTATTACTACCTTTATTCCATTCTAAATTGCAAGTCGTTCTAGCTTGTTTTAGGCTCATAACTTTTCATGTGCATCTAGACATACATCATATCTAGGTGCATAGCTAAAGCCATGTGCATAGAAAAGCTAGAAAGAGTAGTGTATAATTAGTTATCGTTATTTTAAAATAATAAATATATTAGTCAACTATTCACATTTCATCCATCCAACCAAACAAGAAAAGCTTGTCTTATCCATCTAGCCAAACAGGAAGTATTGATGAGCTCATCCTGAATCTATGGATAAGGATGCCAACGGGTCGGGTTCGGATCGGGTGAAGTCTCCGTGCACCCAAAACCAAAACCCGAAATCAAAACCCGAACCCGAACCGAAAACCGATTCGGGTGGAAATCCATCACCAAAACCAAACCCGCGAATACCCGAAACCCGGACGGATACCCGAAACCCGAATGGATACCCGAAACCCGCGGATAAATATACACATATTCACATGTATAAATAAGAGGCAATAAATAATAAATATTTTCATGAGTCAATTTTGAATAGATTTAATAATCTTAAGTAAACAAGTTATTATTAGCATATTATAAAACATGAGTTTTAATTCCAAATGATTTATTTCGGATATCCATTGGATATCCACGGGTGAAAAATCAAACCCGAAACCGAACCCGATACCAAACCCGAAAACCGTGGGTGAGAAACCATCCCCAAACCCGAACCCGCAGGACCCGAAACCCGCGGGTATCCGACCCGAACCCGATCCGCTGCCTCTATCTATGGATGGTCAAATCCCATCTAACTTTGCCAAAACCAAACTCACCCTAAAAGACAAAATCTCGTCTTGCGCTATCTTTAGTTCTTTACCTTGTCATACTTCACACCTTACATAGTTACATATACAATGCAAATAGCAACAGGTACACCAAAACAGTTCACTGTGCCTCCCCAAATGAAACTCTTTTGGTTGGCCAAGACAAAACTATCGGACCAATCATTCAGCATGCTATAACTGAAGATTTACTTATACATGCATACAATCATACAAGATGTGTTGATTAATTTGTTCAAAACGACAGTTCTTACTGTCTAGCCATCGCAACCATAATCACAATGATCACGTTCTCTCTTCCCTGCCTAATCTCCACATTGTGACTTGAACAGACGCTCAATGAACTTTGATGGCCTTTCCCCCAGAATAGGAATGGGCATCATGTGCAAGTGTCTGAGACATTTTTCAAGAAGAAACAAGTTAATAGTAAAACAAAAATATAGCGATCATGAGTTTGCAATAATATATATGATATGCAATCAATACTCATTTATGTTGATTTCAATTTCAAACAAAACACACAAATCATTAATACTATACTTCATATTGTCGCAAAAAATTACTACACTTCATCTTGATGTAGCATACTATTTCAACTTAATGGTGCACTCTTCTAGTGGCTAGTAGCTTAGTCGGAACACCCTCCTTGCTCACTCTCCATCACTTCTCCATCACCGTTCTCCTTGCTCGCTCTCCACCGTTCTCCTTCCTTGCTCTCCATCATTTACTCTTCTTGCTCTTTTATGTATGCTTGCGTCACTCTCTTTTCTTATACCTCTACTTGGATGATTGATAACTGTAAGGTCACCACCCTAATGGAAAATATGGCCACAATATTCCTCCTACCCGCATAGCATGTCTTAGTAGCTTAGCCAGAACACCCTCCTTGCTCACTCTCCATCACCGTTCTCCTTGCTCATTCTGTAGAATAGAACAGAGAGATAGGGAAACACCACACACCCAACATGGGGGGTGACCTTCATATATATAGCCAATATGGCAGGGTGTACATGCGTGTACATGCTTTACATAGCAGGTGCTAATCACACTGATTGTGTGGTTGCCTATTATATACTTGCCTAATATACACTTGCCTAATATGTCTATCAGCCTCCTGCAGTCGAAGCGTCAGGATTCCGGATGCAGAGGCTGGACCGAAAATCTTCAAACAGCTGAACCGGCAAACCTTTGTCATGATGTCAGCGAACTGAAACCGTGACGGCACATGGAGAACTCGAACCTTGCCGAGAGCCACCTTCTCAAGGACGAAGTGGATGTCAATCTCGATGTGCTTGGTACGGCGGTGGTGGACCGGGTTGGCTGTCATGTAGACAGCGCTGACGTTGTCACAGTAGACAACTGTGGCAACCTTCAAGGGAACATGAAGTTCCTGAAGGAGTTGGCGAAGCCAACAGCACTCTCCAACCACGTGAGCAACAGCCCGGTACTCGGCCTCCGCACTGGACCGGGACACCGTGGTCTGCCGTTTGGACGACCAGGACACCAGACTGTCGCCGAGGAAGACGCAGAAGCCTGATGTAGAGCGGCGGGAGTCTGAGCACCCTGCCCAGTCAGCATCGGAGTATGCAATCAGCTTGTCGACAGGCCCAGCGCCGATGTGGAGGCCAGCCTACATGGTGCCCTTCACATACCGAAGGATGCGCTTGATCAGCGCGAGGTGAGCTTCGTGCGGGTCATGCATGAAGAGGCACACTTGTTGTACAACATAGGCCAGGTCGGGGCAAGTGAGTGTCAGGTACTGGAGAGAGCCGGCGAGACTCCGGTACGCGGCGGGATCAGCGACAGGGGCGCTCGCCGAGGCAGAGAGCTTGGCACAAGAGTCAACAGGTGTCGATGTCGAGTGACACTCGGCCATGCCCGCCTTCTGAAGAAGGTCCACGGCGTACTGCCGCTGGCTGAGGAAAAGGCCGTCGGAGGAGCGAGTGACGGATATACCCAGGAAGTGATGTAGTTCCCCTAGGTCCGTCATGGCGAACTCAGAGTGAAGGCGGTCGATGATGCGTCGAAGCAGAGCGGCCGAGGAAGCCGTGAGGACGATGTCGTCGACGTACAGTAGCAAGTAGGCAGAGGAGCCGCCCTCGGTGTAGATGAAGAGGGAGGCATCGGTGGCAGAGGTGACGAAGTCGAGCTGTCGGAGAAACGTGGCGAAGCGTTGGTGCCACGCCCGAGGGGCCTGCTTGAGGCCGTAGAGGGAGCACTAGAGGAGGCAGACGGCGTCGGGTCGTGCTGGGTCGACGAAGCCGGGGGGCTGCTGACAATAGACCGTCTCATGCATGTGGCCATGAAGAAAGGCATTCTTCACGTCCAGCTGATAGATAGGCCACTGGCGAGAGGCCGCGATGCTGAGGATGACCCGAATAGTGGCAGGCTTGACGACGGGGCTGAACGTCTCGTCGTAGTCGACGCTGTGGCGCTGGGTGAAGCCGCGGACGACCCAGCGAGCCTTGTGACGAGCCAGGGTGCCATCGGAATGGAATTTGTGCCTGAAAATCCACTTGTCGAAGACCACGTTGGCGCCAGGAGGACGGGGAACGAGGCGCCAGGTGTCGTTGTCGACAAGGGCCTTGTACTCCTCAGCCATGGCCGCACACCACTGGGAATCGGCAAGGCCCCCCTGTAGTCACGCGGAATGGGCGAGGCAGTGGAGTCGGTGGCGACGTGAGCAGCTAGGGAACCCATACCGATCGACAGGCCTGAGGGAACCTGTCTGGAGGGCGTCACAGGCCGGGTTGGGGGCGGTGGCGGTGGCGGAGCAGCCACCACAGCCGGAGGCGGCGGTGGTGGTGGAGCAGCCGCCACGGCTGGAGCCGGGGCCGGCTGTTCGGGAACAGCAGGTGCCGGTGGAGAACGGTTCGGTGCAGCTGGAGCCGTACGCCGCCGGGTGTAAACCCGAGGGGTGGAGGACCGGCGGTGCAGGCTGAGGCGCGGCTGGTGGAAGGGCCGGGCCGGCCATCTGGAGGATGGTCGGGTCCCCAACGAGCTCCTCCAGATGAGCTCGATGACGCGGCTGCTCAGCGTCAAGTGGCGACGGAGCGACCGCTGCAGTGCGTATCACGGCACGGTTGGACCTGCAAGAAAATCCAGAGAGCTTGGCAGCACGCTGGTGGAGTCAGATTGAAAGGGAAATGTGGTCTCGGCGAAGACAACGTGACGGGAGATGATGATCCGTCTAGTTGTGAGGTCGAGACCGGTAGCCCTTATGGGAAGAGGGATAACCAAGGAAGACACAAGCGGTGGAGCGGGGGGCCAACTTGTGTTTGGAGGTAGTGGTGAGGTTGGGATAGCATAGACAACCGAAGACACGAAGAATGGCGTAATCTGGTGGCTGCTGGTAGAGTTGCTCATAGGGGACTCTATGGTGAATGGCTGAGCTGGGGCGCCTATTGAGGAGATAGGTGGTTGTGGTGAGCGCTCGGCCAGTATTTGGGTGGCATGTGAGCGTGGATGAGGAGGGTGCGGCATATATCGTTCAGAGAACGGATGATGCGTTCAGCCTTGCCGTTTTCAGAGGAGGTGTAAGGGCAAGAGAGTCGTAGGTGAATGCCGCTGGAGGCAAAGAAGGTGGTGAGGGCATTATTGACGAACTCAGTGCCATTATCAGCCTGTACAGCCTTGACAGGAAGGCTAAACTGTGTGTGGACGAAGGCGCAAAAGTTAATGATGTGAGTGGCTACCTCGGACTTGCAGACGAGTGGGAACGTCCAGCAATAGTGGGTGAAATCATCTAGGATGACAAGATAGTACTGCGCACCAGAAATGCCAGTGACCGGGGACGTCCAAACATCACAGTGTACAAGCTCAAAAGGGAGAGATGAAACTGAGCTGGAATTACCAAAAGGCAGCCGCACATGCTTGCCAAGTTGACACGGGTGACATAGAGTATGAGCTGATTTATTACATGAAATGGAATTATTGTGCCTAAGCAAATCTAGAGTGGCAGCTCCTGGATGACCAAGACAATGGTGCCATAGGTCGGTGGAGGTGGCAAGGTTGGCCTATGGCGTGGCGGGGATGGTGTAGAGGCCGTCGGAGCTATTGGAGGAGTGAAGAACGCGTCTTGGTCTGCAGGTCCTTAAAAAAAAAACAAACGCGTCAAATTCGATAGTGCAATGGTTGTCACGAGTGAATTGGCGAACTAAAAGTAAGTTGCGCACTAAGGAGGGGACAACAAGAACATTACGAAGAGAGAAGGGGGAGGTGCGGCCAGGTAAATGGGAGTGACCAGAACAGGACATAGGCAATTGATGCCCGTGCCAACAGTGATGGAAGGAGAGGAGGGATGACGAGATAGAAGTATACCATCCGAGTTGTGCATGTGGGAGGTGGCGCCGGAGTCCATGACCCAGCCGGAGTTCTGGAGCGCCATCTGGTTCAAGGCGGCAATCAGGCCGGCCTGATCCCACATCGGTGGCGGTGGAGGGGCAGCGAAGTGGGCCTGCGGGTTGGCACCCATAAGCCCCTGGTGGCGCCCGCCCTGGGCATTGGGGTGCTGACAGCCGCCACCAGGGCGAGGGCCCTACTGCCAGTCGCCATTTGGAGGAGCACCGCCCTGGGGGGCCCAAGGGGTGTAGCAGAACTAGGGCACCATGGGGCGGTTGCCCCCGTGCTGTTGACCGACACCGCCGCCCTGTTGCCAGCTGCCGCCGCCGCCGCCTGCTGCCAGCCACCCTGGCCGCGCCAGGAACCTTCTTGCCGCCCTTGCCCTTCTTGCCTCCCCCTGAACCCTTGGAAGGGGCAGAAGGAGCGCCGGAAGTGGAGGAATGGCACTCGGCAGATGTGTAGCTAGAGCCGGAGGCAGCTACCATAGCAGAGGCCACCGTGGTCTTCTCGTCGTTGGCGAGGCGCAGTTCCTTGAGGGAGAGCATCTCGCGCGCCCTGGGGAAGGAGGGCAGCACGATGGCGTTGGCGATGTCGTCGGCGGTGGCGCTGAAGCGCGGATTGAGGCCGCGGAGGAGACTGGGGACGAGCTGCTTGTCGTCGATGGTTTCGCCGACGTCCTGGAGGGCGGCGGCCTTGACCTTGAGCTTCTGGCAGTACTCATCGATCGTCGAGTCGCCCTGCTTGAGGGAGTGAAACTCCTCAAGCAGGAAGACGGCCCGGGGTGCGCGGTTGGAGCGGAACAGGGCTTCGATTGCCACCACAGCTCGCGGGCGATCTGGTTCTCGTCGGTGATGGCAAGATCAAGAACCGAGTCGTCGACGGTGTTCAGATCCAACGCGGACAGTGCACTCGGCAAGTGGCCACGATGGATCATCAGCAGGGGGGGCAGCAGACTCGCTGATGTGTGGGAGAGACTGAATTTCCCACATAGAGCCTTGAAGAAGGAAGCCCACTTGGTGAAGTTGGGATTCTTCATCTCCAGAGTCACCGGGATGTGAGTCTTCACGTTGACGGCGGTGTAGGGGTGGACGAGCACAGCTACGGTGCCGCGGCAAGCGGAGCCGTCGGCGGTGACAGA
>JAIWYO010001344.1:0-17886 GCA_020631735.1 Saccharum officinarum | reverse complement strand
ATTTCCCACGGTCGCGTCGCCCCCTTTCTATTCAGTTGCAGAATTTGACGATGGCTTGGCTGGCCAGTTTACATTTCACGTTGCTGTCAGATAACTGTGCAAGCAACCATACTACTAACCAGTACTGCTAGATATTCCTAGGAGCCTTTTTCGTCGGAACTCGGAGATGACTACGCTCGGCTTGGACTTTTCGGTTCAGGGAAACCGTGGGAAATCGCTCTTGCGCCCAGGTAGAAATGTGTTCATAGCAGCTCATCAACCCATTCTAGGCCTCCTGCTTGAGTTACCCTCAAAATTCCAAGTTTTTTCACTCTCTCTCCATCACATCAATTTTAGCCGATGCTTGCTGGAGTATTAAATTTAGGTAAAAAAAAATACTACTTGCACAGTTTAGTGGAAAATCACGAGATGAAATCTTTTTAGAGCCTAGTTTGGTCCACGATGGACAATATTTGTCAAATAAGACGAAAGTGGTACTATTCATCGGGTTGAAAAAACTTTCAATCTAAACAAGGCCCTAGTTTCTTTCTTGCAGACGGAGACGGAGAAGAAGCTAGCCTAAGCCTAGCCGTTGATGGAGCATGCAACGAAATGGTCAAACGGAACAGAGCACGGGAAAACGATGCAAGCGCTGCCGGTCACCGAGACGACGCGCGCGGCCCAGTAGTAGCACAGCAAGCTACAAGGCGGGAAGGCGCCTGCCGGCCGAGGCCGCTAGGATCCGCCGGCAGCGACAAAAGTCGTCGCCGTCGGCGTTCCAGTTCCCGCGCTGCAAATTGGCCACCACGGCGGCCCCATGCCGGCCAGAGCCCGGAGGCGTGGGAATTATCAGACAGCCAGGCTTGGCGCCATCGTCACGGCGTCAAGGTGCAGCCACGTCAGCGCCAGCTCGGTATTACGGCAAGTGGCATGGGGTTTGGCGCCAACGTTAACGGCGTCAAGCTGTGTTATCTTGGCACCAGCGTGGATGGCGCCAAGCCCTGGGTCCATTTTCTGGAATCTTTCCGTCAGGGGCGTATTTGAGAAAATCTTTCGAAAAAGGACTAAAAAGTAAAAAAGACGGCACTCTCGCACACCACTGTTGTGACCTCTTCAGGGATGTCGGCTTCCGAGACTGTGGCTCCTCCAGTGACAGGGTTTGGGACTACAGAGACAGTGCCGTCGTCAGTTGCCTCGATAGATCCTCCCTCAGTTGATGTTCTTCAGGCTCCGGTGATAGAGACTGCTCCTATTGTTGCTACTACGTCTTCAGTTCCTGCTCCTGCTCTACAGATCCAGACTGCTTTACTGCCACGTGTATCTACAGAGGGTCAGCCTGACAGTTCATAGTCTGAGGAGGATACTTCACAGTTTGTGATCACTCCACGCTCCTCGGCACCCGACACGACTGCTTCTGTTCCCCCGTCGGATCCTTAGTTTTGTTTTTGGCGTTTGATGCCAAAGGGGAAGAGAGTAGATCCAGGGGGAGTGTTGATAGAGGATTTTGTTTTTTCTTTGTGTGCTACATTCATGTATCATGTTTACTTTCTCACCCTGCATGTTGTGACATGTGTGCTTGTGAGATACGTGAGTCATATGTGGTCTATTTTGTCTCTTTTATATCTCATATCACTTAATTGGTTTTAGCTCATAAGGTTGTGCTTCCGTGTCTTACTCCGATTTCATATGAGTTATATTTTATCTGTACTATCTTTTCATGTTTTGTCTTGTGAGTACACTCTATTGGCTTGGAACACATAAGCAATTCCCAACCCCTTGTGCTTATTGCTTTTTGCTCATGTGAACCAAGCATGTTCGAAAACCTCAACTCTTAAATCTTCTGAATCTAAGTGTTGTCATCAATCACCAAAAAGGGGGGAGATTAAAAGCATCTAGGTCTCGGGAGTTGATTTCGGTAATTGATGACAACGCATTATTACCATGACTAACGTGTGTTTTGTAGAAACTTTGATAAGTTAGGTCATGGGGTTGATAACTGCTTTGGGCACTATGATATTCATGCCCTTGATGGAAATCGTTTCGGTTTTCAAAGGATCAACGACAAGTTAAGGACGGTTAGTTTCGGATGTCAAGGTGTTGAGTTTCATCCGGAATAGTCGTTAGGATCTTCGCTTCTTTCCTTTGGCCGTACTATAAAGGGGGGCATGAGCGAGTAGCTTGACCTAGGTGAGTCTTTTATTTAGGTGTGGTCACACTTGTCAAACTTAGCACTAGGTAGCTCAGGTAAAGCTCAAAGTTCAGTTGGAAGCAACTCGGTTCAAGTTGCGTCGCGTTTCGAAGTCGTTTGAGCCGTTTACCCCTGACCGGACGCGGTATCTGTCTCGACCGGACGTGTCCGGTCAGTACTAACAGTCACTGCGTTTCAACCTGGTTGACCGGACGTGATTCCTACGAGAACCGGACGCGTTGATCGTGTTGACACGTGTCTCAAAAGGTAAGTGATCTAATCGGACATGACTGGAAAGTGATCGGACGCGTCCGGTCACGTTTCAGTAAGGTACTTTGCTGACCTAACGCGTCCGGTCATCACTGATCGGACGCGAACGAGCGTCAGGTCAAAGTACAGTAAGGTCCTTGCACGACCGGACACGTCCGGTCACCCCTGATCGGTGCGTCCGGTCACTCAGCGATGTCGTTCAGTTTTTCGACCGTTACGTTTGACCGGCGCGTCCGGTCACGTCGACCGGCGCGTCTGGTCAGTGCGTATTTTGCTGAGTTGGCAGGTAATGGTTGGATTTGACTATGGGGTGTATAAATACATCCCCTCCACCTCTTTTAGAGGTCTCTTACTCATTTGTTCAGCTGAGAAACACCTTTCAAGTGCAAGGAAGTATGAAAGGATCAAGATGCCTAAGAAGGGGGATGAATTGGGTTTTTCTAAAAATTAATTGCAAGAATTAAATCCTACAAGCCAAACTTCACCCCTAGTGCCTACTAGTGTTCCTTATGATTCTACCGATAAAAGTTTTGCACCCTAAGTTCCAATCCTAGACTAGCATGGCAATTCTAGGAAAGTAAACAAGCAATGAAAGTAATGCTCGAAAGTAAATGCTTGAAAGTAAGGGTTAGAAACACGGCGATATTTTGCCGAGGTATCGGAGAGTCGCCACTCCCCACTAGTCCTCGTTGGAGCACCCGCGCAAGGGTGTAGCTCCCCCTTGATCCACGCAAGGATCAAGTGCTCTCTACGGGTTGATTCTTCGACACTTCATCACGGCGAATCACCCAAAACCGCTCACAACTTGAGTTGGGTCACCCACAATCTCGTCGGATGATCATCAAACTCCCAATCACCACCAAACCGTCTAGGTGATGGCGATCACCAAGAGTAACAAGCTAGAACTCTCACTTGACCACAACAAGCCTAATGAGAAGATGGATGCACACTTGCTACACTCTTGTCACTAGAGAGGATTCTCAAACTTTGATTCGCAAATCTCTATCCTCACTAGGGCTCTTGCACTCCCTTACACTTCAAAGGTGTTTCTCAGCTGAACAAATGAGCAAGAGACCTCTAAAAGAGGTGGAGGGGATGTATTTATACACCCCTCAAACAAATCCAATCGTTACCTTTTGAAATAGCCAGACGCGCACTGACCGGACGCGCCTGTCGACATGACCGGACGCGCCGGTCAGGTGTAACGGTCGAAAACCGAAAACTGAGCTGAGTGACCAGACGTGCCGATCTGTGATGATCAGACACGTCGGTCTGAGATGACCGGACACGTCGATCAGGGATGATCGGACGCGTCCGATCATGCAAGAGCTTACTAGAAAACTGACCTGACGCACGACCACGTCCGATCATAGGTGACCGGACGCGTCAGGTCACCACGGAACCTTATTGGAACATGACCGGACGCGCCGATCATTTCACAGTCGCGTCCGATTATGCTGTTTACCCTCTGGAACACGTGTCAGACTGACCACCGTGTCCGGTCCTCTCAAGGACCGCGTCCGGTCGATCAGTTGAAACTACAGTGAAGTGTTAGTACTGACCGAACGCGTCCGGTCATGACCAGGACCACGTCCGGTCATAGGTAAACGGCTCAAACGTCTTCTAAACGCGACGCAACTTGAACCAAGTTGCTTCCAACTGAACTCTGAGCTTTTCTCGAGCTACCTAGTGCTAAGTTTGACAAGTGTGCACCACACCTAAACACAAGACTCACCTAGGTCAAGCTACTCGCTCATGTCCCTTTTTATAGTACGGTCAAAGGAAGAAACAAAGATCCTAACGACTATTCCAGATGTATCTCAACACCTTGACATCCGGAACTAACCGTTCTTAATCTTATCATTGATCCTTTGAAAACCAAAATGATTTCCATCAAGGGACATGAATACCATATTGCTCAAAGTAGTTATTATCTCCATGACCTAACTTACTAATGTTTCTGCAAAACACACGTTAGTCATGGTAATTAAGCGTTGTCATCAATTGCCAAAACCAACACCGGGGCCTAGATGCTTTCAATCTCCCCCTTTTTGGTGATTGATGACAACACTTAGATTCAGAAGATATGAGTTGAGGTTTTCGATCATGCTTGGTTCACATAAGCATAAAGCTATCAGCACAAGGGTTAGTCAATGCTTATGTGTTCCAAGCCAACTGAGTGTACTTATAAGATAAGACATGAAGAGTTAGTACACATAAAAATATAGCTCATATGAAATTGGAGTAAGGCACGGAAGCACAACCTTATGAGCTAAACATCATTTAGAGACATAAAACAAAACATAGTCTCACAAACTCATAGTCTCACAATACAGGGCTAGAAAAGTAAACATGATGCATGAAGTAGCACACACGAAAAAAAACGAAACCCTCTAACACCACTCCCCCTGAATCTATGCTCTCTCTCCCCCTTTGGCATCAAACGCCAAAAACTAATCTAGGGATCTGACAGGGGAACAGAAGATGTCGTGTCTGGTGCCGAGGAGCGCGGAGTGATCACAAATTGGGTAGCATCCTCCTCAGACTCTGAACTATCAGGCTGACCCTCTGAAGCTGAATGTGGCAGTGAAGTAGACTAGGTCTGTAGAAGCGGTGCAGTGACTAAAGGTATAGAAGCAACTATCGGATCGATCACTGTCGCCTGAGCCTGAAAGATACCTAGAGTGGGGGATCTATAGATGCAACTGAGGAGGCAGAGTGTCTGTGGTAGCAGCCCCTGTCACTGGAAATGCAGCAATCTCTGAAGCCGACATGTCTGAAGTAGTCACAAAAGTCGAATAAGACGGTGTCGGCTGTCCAGTCAGCTCACTATATATAGCACTGAAATCAGGGAATGCCGGTCCTGAGAGAAAGTGTGATCCTGGCTGAGCTAGTGGAGTAAAGCCTGTCTGAATAGGCGTGTAGCTCAAAGACTGAAATGTCTGAGGTATCTGCTGCTGAGGGAAGGTGTACTGAAAGCTCGGATGCCCCTGACTCTGAGGTCCACTGGACTGTAAAGCTGGAGTCAGAACAGACGGCGGTGGCGGAACTCCCACAGTGACAAGGTGGCGCAGGAGCTCTAAATACTGCTGCTGAGTGGCTGCCTGCTGCCTCTGCATCTCGAACTGCTGGCGCTGAAACTCGAGCTGCTGCCTCTGAAGCTCGTCCTAGCGAGCCTGAATCTGTGCAAATGCTGCAGCTGAGTCCTGTGCCTGTCACTGCATTTGTATCTCCTGTCGCTCCTAGGCCTGGGTCAACCTCTCAAGAATGGGCACCATGGCTGGATCTGAGCGGGAGGCTGAGCCAGAGCCACCGGCCTCGTGATCGTGAGGCCGAGGAGAGCGGTACCGGGGATGGGCTGGTAGTCTTCATCTGTGCTGTCAGTGGCCACATCCTCGGCTTGATCAGCCGGCTGAGCATCTAAGTCTGCAAGCTCTGCCTCGGCAAGACCCTCAACGGTCTCGTCCTGCTCAGCGGATGTCTCTGGTATCTCTGGCCTCTGTCTCTGTCCTGGGCCAGGTGCCTGCTCTCTAGTCACTGATGCCCACAGCTGGTGGATGTCATATTCTAGGAATGATGTGGTAGTATCAGAGATTTTAGCTCTAATCTCTGCAGGCAACTCACAGGCAGTCCTGATGATGAAGCAGATCTAGTGTGCATATGGGAGCTGCCTGTGTCCCTTGAACCCCTCTGCCAAGGTATCCTCCATCTCACAAAGCATCAGATCCCAAAGGTCGAACGGGGTCTGTGAGACGAGGTGATGTATCACCCATAGCTGCATGCGAGTGAGACCCTCTCTGTATCCAAGTCTAGGAAGAAGTGTCCTCCTCAATATAGCATCCAGCACTCTCGCTATGGGTGTCAAGCTGGCTGGCGTGCGTCGTGACCCTTCGCCAAAAGGCTCATGGAAGTAGGGTCGAATCAGATCTGTAGGAGGCATTGTCCCGCCGTGAGGGCGTCTTGGAGGAGCAGTCTGTCCAAAGCACAGCTGATGGATCTTAGTCTCTGAAGCAGGGAGTCTGAGAATCTCCCGTACCCTAGTGCTGTATAACCTACGGTCACGACCTCTGAAGGCAAAGTGGATGAACTGATGTGCAGGGTCGATCCATAGTGACGAGTAAAACTCTCTGACCCAGGTTCCGCAGTATGCTCCAGTCCGTCCAAGTAGATCCGATAGACTAGGCAGAAAAGATAGATGTGGACGGAGCTGCTCACCAACCACCTCAACTAGTGCCTCTAGTCGACAGACTCTCTGTGGTCTGAAAGCTATCCCACTGTCGACATAGGCCCTGTAGAAATCCTCGTGCAGAGGTGTGTAGAAGCCCTCTGACGCCCGGGGATCCCGCTGGGGTGGGAACCACCGAGTGACCTCAACAAACCTGAGAGCCTAGACCTGTCTGGCTATAGCACCCCTAAGGTCAAAGTGCTCAACTGGGGGGTGACCTCTAGCCCTGGGAGGTGGACGGCCTCCACGACGCTGTCCCTCTGGCCTGGGAGTGACCTGAGCACGCGTACGTCCTGAGCGACGATGCTGTGGAGTCCATACTGTCTGCTCCTTAGTCTCCTGTGGATCCTCTGAAGGCTGCTCTGCAGGGGCATCCACTGTCTCCTCTGTAGCCTCTACTATCTCCTCTGTGGCCTCTATGCCAAGTTGTCGACCTTCAAGATGAAAGCGACTTTCTCCAATGCGAATACCACTGCTCCTGCCACCCCTTTCTGCTGCATCAGCTGCATCTGCCACTACCTGAGCTATCTCTGCCTCTGTAAGATTTCTCTTTCTTTTCTTGGCAGCAATCTTAACTCGCTTCCCGCGAGCTACCTCTGACCTCCTAGGGGGACTGTCATCCCTGTCACTGGGTGCCCCACCAGCGTTCTTGCATCGAACCATACTGACAAGAGGATGTACTGACACAAACTGAAAAAGACAGATGGTGTACTGAACCTTGTGAGGCTTGGCCTCAATCCATATCTGCAGGCTTGGCCTCGGATTCACAACTGATCACCTAAACCACTCAGCACTGACAGGACAACTGAAACGATAGAATAGATGGATCTACTATAAGCAATATATATATCTAAAAGATAAGTGAGATCCTAGTAAGAGCAAGCAGGTGAGGTAAGATACGAGATGACCATGATAGCTACCTCGACGAGCGATGATCCGATGACCGAAAGATGATCTCGACGTATTAGGGTTACCCGAAGACGGCAACCGAAACCCTGGAATACAATCGACGATCGAACGACAATTGAATTAGTAATTCACCGGAAAATCGACGGTAAACCCTAATCCAAGGAGAAGATGTCACCTTGCGGAGACGGAGACGATCGTGAGGATTCAAAGATGAAGACCTAGCAACCTAGGGTTAGGGTTAGGTGAACTTTGCGATCTAGGGTTAGGGTTAGGGGTCCTCGCAAGGACTTTGAAGAACGTGCACGGCAAAAAGTTCCCGAGGTTGCCGGCGGTGAGACTACAGCAGCGCGCGCGAGCGTGGGTGCAGTGGCGAGCGCAGGGCGCGGCTACGGCGGCGGTGGCGCGGGCGCAGGGCGCGGCTGCGGGCGGCGGTGGCGCGGGCGCGATGGCGTGGGCGCGACGGCTGGACGTGGTGGCAGAGGAAGCTGGGGCGAGGCTCCGGCGAGGTCTGCTGGCTCGGTGAAGGGCGCGCGGTGGCAATGGCGCGGCGGCTCTCGGGATCTCGGCGAAAACGGTGAGTACGGCGAGAACGAAAGAAAAGAAATCGAGATCCAAACGTACGGTTAAAAAGGGTGAGATCCGCTTTATGCGCGATGACCGGACGCGGTGGTCGAATGACCGGACGTGGTGGAGGCAGCGTCCAGTCACATTCCAGTAAGCTCCTGGAATGACCGGACGCGTCCGATTATCCACGATCGGACGCTGACAGCGTCCGGTTTTGATTTGCCCGGAAAACTGAGACGGATGACCGGACGCGGTGGTGGTTACCGGGACCGGACGCGGTGGTCGACAGGGGCGCGTCCGGTGCAGCGTCCGGTTAGAGGTTTCGAAGAAAAATTTCGGGAATGACCGGACGCGCTTGTGGACGCCGAGACCGGACGCGGTGGTGAAACTGAACCACGTCCGATGCAGCGTCCGGTCCAGCGTCCGGTCGCTGAAAAAGGCTCTTTTTCAAACCGTTTTTCGACGCGACTTCTCCCAATCAAGTTCCAAATCAAAGAGACTCAAATAAACACCAATTGGAACCTGATATGAGTGACCTCACTCAAACCCTCAAAATTTTCAAAATATTTTGCCTTAGGCTAGTATTATTTTTAAGAAAATATTCAATAAACACCCGAGGAGCAACGTATGGCCATGCAATAGAGTTTATGAACCCTTGGGAGCTTCAAATGCTCTCTCTATTCATGGACGAACACAGAGGTTACTCAAAGCTAAACCGAAAAGAAACGACAAAGCAACAACCATGCATATGCAATGCAAAACAAGAAAGGAGAACTAGGTTGCTTGTCAAGTTTGATCCAAGGTTAGGCTTTTTCACTCCTCCAAAGGAGGGTTATCGTAACCGTGTTAGACAAGTCCTAGATGCATTGCGGGAAAATAAACATGGCATAAAATACAATGCAATGCAAGGGACAACACAAGCTCATCTTTTAAAGTTACTAGAATCAAGCACATTTAGTTCACTTCTCAATCTACAAAAGGTAGCCTCATCTAAAGGTTTAGTGAAGATATCCGCTAATTGATTTTCACTTCTTACACCTTCTAGTGATATATCATTTTTAGCAACATGATCTCTTAGAAAGTGGTGGCGGATATCAATGTGCTTGGTGCGAGAGTGTTGTACCAGATTATTTGCAATTTTAACCGCACTTTCATTGTCACACAAAAGTGGCACCTTTTCAAGAACAACTCCATAGTCTAGGAGGGTTTGTTTCATGTATAAGATTTGTGCACAACAAGCCCCCGCGGCAATGTATTCCGCCTCGGCGGTGGACAAAGCCACACTATTTTGCTTTTTAGATGACCAAGATACTAAGGATCTCCCAAGCAAATGGCATCCTCCGGATGTGCTTTTTCTATCAATTTTGCAACCGGCATAATCCAATCGGAGTAGCCAACTAGTTGAAATCTAGCTCCTTTGGGATACCAAAGTCCAATGCTTGGGGTATACTTAAGATATCTTAGGATTCTTTTTACGGCACTTAGGTGAGGTTCTTTAGGGCACGCTTGAAAGCGGGCACACATGCACACACTAAACATGATGTCGGGCCTAGATGCGGTAAGGTACAACAAGCTACCAATCATAGAACGGTAAAGAGTTTGATCGATTGGTTTACCTCCCTCATCTAGGTCGAGATGTCCATTAGTTGGCATTGGGGTCTTGATTGGCTTGCATTCTTCCATCTTGAATCTTTTGAGAAGATTCTTGGTATACTTTTCTTGAGAGATAAAAATTTCTTCTCTCATTTGCTTGACTTGAAACCCAAGGAAGAATGTTAGCTCACCAATCATTGACATCTCGAACTCTTTTGACATCAATTCACCAAATTCTTTGCAATAGTCTTCATTTGTTGACCCAAGATGATATCATCAACATAGACTTGACAAATGAAGATCTCTTCATTAAATTTCTTGGTGAATAGTGTGGTGTCAACCTTCCTAATAGTGAAGCCCTTCTCAATGAGAAAGTCCCGGAGGCGCTCATACCACGCTCTAGGGGCTTGCTTGAGCCCATATAGCGCCTTGGACAACCTATAAACATGATTAGGATATCTAGGGTCTTCAAACTCGGGAGGTTGTTCAACATAGACTAGTTCATTTATGAAGCCATTTAAGAATGCACTTTTCACATCCATTTGATATAGTTTCATATCATGATGTGATGCATATGCAAGAAGGATACGGATGGCTTCAAGTCTTGCAACGGGTGCAAAAGTCTCTCCAAAATCAAGACCTTCAACTTGAGAGAACCCTTTTGCTACTAGTCTTGCCTTGTTTCTTACTACTACCCCTTGATCATCTTGCTTGTTGCGGAACACCCACTTGGTTCCAATGACTCTTGCACCTTTTGGATGCTCTTCAAGTGTCCATACTTGATTGCGGGCGAAGTTGTTCAATTCTTCATGCATGGCATTCACCCAATCCGGATCTTGAAGAGCTTCTTCTACATTCTTAGGTTCAAGACAAGAGACAAAAGAGTGATGTTCAACAAAAGAATTAAACTTTTGAGATCGAGTCATTACACCCTTTGTAGGACTCCCTATGATGAGATCTTGTGGATGTGCTTGAAGTAGGGGTGAGTTTCTTCGATCAACCATTTGAGGAGTAGGATGGGGAGCATCAACATCTTGTGCTTGTGCCTCGGCTTGATGATGAGAGACATGTGTGTCTTCATTTTCAACTCTCTCATTCTTGTCATTATTTTGAGGCACATATGATGAAGATGGTGGATTGACAATTTGTACATCGTCTTCATCATCTTTAGACTTGATGTCACCCACCGGCATGTTCTTCATGGCCTCCCTCAATGGTTCATCACCTACATCATCACAATTCTCAATTGCTCCTTGGGAGCCGTTAGATTCATCAAATTCCACATCATATGTTTCTTCAACCAAACCGGTGGCATGGTTAAATACTCTATATGCTTTGGACTTTGATGAGTAGCCAACAAGAAAACCAATATCACAACGTCTTTGGAACTTCCCTAGGTGTTGACGCTTCTTGTAGATATAGCATTTGCAACCAAACACCCAGAAGAATGAGACGTCCGGCTTCTTCCCATTTAGCAACTCATAAGGGGTCTTGCAAAGGAACTTTTGTAGGAAGAGGCGATTTGAAGCATAGCATGCGGTGTTGATTGCCTCGGCCCACAATTTCTCCGGTGTATTGTACTCATCTAGCATTGTTCTTGCAAGAGTGATCAAGGTCCGGTTCTTTCTCTCAACTACACCATTTTGTTGAGGAGTGTAGGTTGATGAAACTTCATGCTTGATTCCAATTTCATCACAATAAGCTTCAATGTTGGTGTTGTCAAACTCTTTTCCATTGTCACTTCTAATCTTCTTTATCTTGACTTCAAATTCATTTTGAGCTCTCTTTGCAAACTTCTTGAAGCAACTTGCCACTTCGGATTTGTCATGAAGGAAGAAGGTCCAAGTGTATCTTGAGAAGTCATCCACAATCACAAGACAATAAAGATTTCCACCCAAACTCTTGTAAGTTGTAGGACCAAACAAATCCATGTGTAGAAGTTCTAGTACTCTTGATGTTGACATGTAGGCTTTGGTTGGATGAGTGTTTGCAACTTGTTTGCCGGCTTGACATGCACTACAAGGTTTGTCCTTTTCAAACTTTACATCCTTTAAACCTCTCACTAATTCTTTCTTCAATAGCTTGTTGAGAGTGTTCATTTCAACATGAGCAAGCCTCCTATGCCAAAGCCATCCAAGTGTAGTTTTGGTGAACAAACATGTCATCAAGTTTGCATCTTCGGAGGTGAAGTCAACTAGATAGAGATTATTATATCTAAAGCCCTTGAAAATCACTTGCTTGTCATCTATCTTTGTAACAACCACTTCATTTGGACTAAACAAGCATTGGTAGCCAAGATCACAAAGTTGCCCAACGGATAGTAAGTTGAAACTCAATGAAGCAACATAGAGCACATTTGAGAGAGAATGATCATTTGATATTGCAACCTTGCCTATACCCTTGACTTTGCTCTTTGAATTGTCCCAAATGTGATCTTGTCTTGACATACCCCATCCTCTTCAAGTGAGGTGAACATACGAGGATCACCGGTCATATGTTGTGTGCAACCACTATCAATCACCCAATGAGATCCACCGGTCTTGTAGTTCACCTACACACAAGAGATCAAGCCTTTTGTTTAGGGACCCAAACTTGAGAGGGACCCTTAACTTTCTCAACTAGTGACTTGGCAACCCAAATTTTCTTTGGCCTATTCTTGTTAGGGGGACCCAAGAACATGACTTTCATCTTTCCACTTGAGTCCTTTCTAAGCATGTAATGAGCATTGAAGGCAAATGGTCTAGCATGCTTGGACAAGGGTTGTGGTGGTGGAGTTTTGCACTCATGAGCAAAATGGCCTTCTTGTCCACACTCAACACATCTCTTTGGCTTGGGCTTTGTCTTGCTTTGTTGTTGTTTAGCCTTTATCTTCTTCTCTTGATTTGCCAAATAACCAATGCCACTCCTATCCAACTTCATGACGGTGTTCATGAGTAGCTCACTTTGCAAATGTTGGCCTCTTGTGAACTTGCTTAGGCCGGTCTTGAGATGCTCTTTCTCTTGCTTGAGCTTTTTGTTTTCTTCAATAAGTGACTCATTTGAAGCTTGCTTTTCAAGAGCCAACAACTTCTTGTTCTCATCTCATTTTCACTCTTGAGCTTGACATACTCATCATAGTCATTGGCCTCAACCACACTCTTGCCTTTGCCGCTAGAGCCTTGCTCAAAGTTCTCAACAATCAAATCATCACATGATGTAGCTATATCAATCTTAACAATTTGGTTAGTAGCATCATGTGTCTCAAGGGCAAGCTCATTAGCAACAATAAGAGTATCATAATTGATTTTCAATGCGGTGTATTCATCTTTTAGCAAGTTTAGCCTAGTGATGAGTTCACCATGCTTCTTCTCAATTTTATCATGTTTATCTCTAAGCTCCTTGTTAGAAGTTTTGAGCTCCTGAGAGAAGAAGACATAGTTTCATTTTGATCTATGAGCTCATCCCTAGTCTTATGTGCACTTTCAAGCTTAGATGAGAGTGATTCATTTTCATGTTGAAGCTCATCATTTTCATTTCTAGTTCTTCTTATGATTTTAGAGTATTTGTTCAACAATTTTACAAGTTCATCATAAGAAGGTGCATCATATTCATCATCACTATCACTATCATCATCATCACTATCACTATTTTGTACCTTTCGATCACCCTTAGCCATAAGGCATAGATGAGTAGTGGAAGATGATGGTGAAGGTGGCGGTGAAGGTGGTGATGAAGATGTCGGTGAAGATGATGATGGCCCAATCACAAATGCGGCGATCTTCTCTTTTTCATTATCACTTTCATCGCCGGAGGACTCACATGATGATTCAATGTCGGTGAGCCAATCACCAATAATATAAGCCTTGTCTCCCTTCTTCTTCTTGTAGAACTCTCTTTTCTTATCATCTTTCTTCTTGTATGGCTTGTTCTTTCTTTTATCATCTTCTTCATCACTTGAATCATCTTTCTTGCCCTTGTACTTGTTCTTGTACTTGTCTTTTGGAGGCTTTGGGCATTGATGAGCTAGATGGCCAAGTTCTCCACAATTGAAGCAATCCATTTCAGAGATTGGCTTCCTTTTGCTACTAGTGAAGAATTTCTTCTTCTTGCCATCGAACTTGATGCCACTCTTATTGAGCTTCTTTAGCATCTTGGTGGTCTTCCTCACCATGAGTGCAAGTGATGCATCATCAATGTCACTTTCACTAGAGCTTTCTTGCACAATCATGGCTTGGCTCTTCTTCTTCTTCTTTTCATGGCTAGCTTTGAAGGCCAAGTCTTTCTTCTTGGAAGATGATGAGCCCTCTTCCGAGTGATGTGCATGTACATCTCATGTGCGTTGATCTTTCCCAATACTTGAGTTGGTGTTGCGGTGGAGAGATCACTTTGGTGAAGTACGGTGACAATTGACCATACTTCTCAACGGGAAGAACACTCAAGATCCTCCTTGCAACATCCGATTGACTCATTTTAGTGAGTCCAAGAGCATTGAGATCTTCTACAAGAACATTTAAATGAGTGTACATTTCGTTAGCACTTTCTTTGGGAAGCATCTCAAAAGAATTAATTTTCTTTAAAGCAATATGATAGTGTTCCTCACGCTCACTCTTAGTTCCCTCATGGAGAGCACAAAGATTTTCCCACAATTCATGAGAGTTTTTGGCATTTCGCACACGATTGAAGATATCTTTGCCTAGTGCCCGGTAGATTGCATTTTTTGCCTTTGCATTCCACCGGTCGTATTTCTCCTCGTCACCACTTGGGTTAGCAGGATCCCTTATAGGAGGAAGCCCTTCGGTTGCGGCTCTAAGACACCCAACATCTATGGCTTCGAGGTACGCCTCCATATGAATTTTCCAATATGGAAAATCGTCTCCCTCAAAAGTGGGAGGTGGTCCTTCCCCATTAGACATCTTGCTCTAGGCGGTGAAGCCTAAATTAAGAGCAACACGGCTCCGATACCAATTGAAAGGATCAAGATGCCCAAGAGGAGGGTGAATTGGGCTTTTCTAAAAATTAATTGCAAGAATTAAATCCTATAAGCCAAACTTCACCCCTAGTGCCTACTAGTGTTTCTTGTGATTCTACCGATAAAAGTTTTGCACCCTAAGTTCCAATCCTAGACTAGCATGGCAATTCTAGGAAAGTAAACAAGCAATGAAAGTAATGCTCAAAGTAAATGCTTGAAAGTAAGGGTTAGGAACACGGTGATGTTTTGCCGAGGTATCGGAGAGTCGCCACTCCCCACTAGTTCTCGTTGGAGCACCCGCGCAAGGGTGTAGCTCCCCCTTGATCCGCGCAAGGATCAAGTGCTCTCTACGGGTTGATTCTTCGACACTCCGTCGCGGCGAATCACCCAAAACCGCTCACAACTTGAGTTGGGTCACCCACAATCTCGTCGGATGATCACCAAACTCCCAATCACCACCAAACCGTCTAGGTGATGGCGATCACCAAGAGTAACAAGCTAGAACTCTCACTTGACCACAACAAGCCTAATGAGAAGATGGATGCACACTTGCTACACTCTTGTCACTAGAGAGGATTCTCAAACTTTGATTCGCAAATCTCTATCCTCACTAGGGCTCTTGCACTCTCCTTGCACTTCAAAGGTGTTTCTCAGCTGAACAAATGAGCAAGAGACCTCTAAAAAAGGTGGAGGGGATGTATTTATACACCCCTCAAACAAATCCAACTGTTACCTTTTGAAATAGCCAAACGCGCACTGACCGGACGCGCCTATCGACATGACCGGACGCGCCGGTCAGGTGTAACGGTCGAAACCGAAAACTGAGCTGAGTGACCGGACGTGCCGATCTATGATGATCGGACGCGCCGGTCTAAGATGACCGGACGCGCCGATCAGGGATGATCGGACACGTCCGATCATGCAAGAGCTTACTGGAAAACTGACCTGACGCACGACCGCGTCCGATCATAGGTGACCGGACGCGTCAGGTCACCACGGGACCTTACTGGAACATGACCGGACATGCCGATCATTTCACAGTCGCGTCCGATTACGTTGTTTACCCTCTGGAACACGTGTCAGACTGACCACCGTGTTCGTCCTCTCAAGGACCGCGTTCGGTCGATCAGTTGAAACCGCAGTGAAGTGTTAGTACTGACCGGACGCGTCTGGTCATGACCAGGACCGCGTCCGGTCATAGGTAAACGGCTCAAACGTCTTTTGAAAGGATCAAGATGCCCAAGAGGGGGGGTGAATTGGGCTTTTCTAAAAATTAATTGCAAGAATTAAATCCTACAAGCCAAACTTCATCCCTAGTGCCTAAGTGTTCCTTGTGATTCTATCGATAAAAATTTTGCACCCTAAGTTCCAATCCTAGACTAGCATGGCAATTCTAGGAAAGTAAACAAGCAATGAAAGTAATGCTCGAAAGTAAATACTTGAAAGTAAGGGTTAGGAACACGGCGATATTTTGCCAAGGTATCGGAGAGTCGCCACTCCCACTAGTCCTCGTTGGAGCACCCGCGCAAGGTGTAGCTCCCTCTTGATCCGCGCAAGGATCAAGTGCTCTCTACGGGTTGATTCTTCGACACTCCGTCACGGCGAATCACCCAAAACCGCTACAACTTGAGTTGGTCATCCACAATCTCGTCGGATGATCACCAAACTCCCAATCACCACCAAACCGTCTAGGTGATGGCGATCACCAAGAGTAACAAGCTAGAACTCTCACTTGACCACAACAAGCCTAATGAGAAGATGGATGCACACTTGCTACACTCTTGTCACTAGAGAGGATTCTCAAAACTTTGATTCACAAATCTCTATTCTCACTAGGGCTCTTGCACTCCCTTGCACTTCAAAGGTGTTTCTCAGCTGAATAAATGAGCAAGAGACCTCTAAAAGAGGTGAAGGGGATGTATTTATACACCCCTCAAACAAATCCAACCGTTACCTTTCAAAACAGCCAGACGCGCACTGACCGGACGCGCCTGTCGACATGACCGGACGCGCCGGTCAGGTGTAACGGTCGAAAACCGAAAACTGAGCTGAGTGATCGGACGCGCCGATCTGTGATGATCGGACGCACCGGTCTGAGATGACCGGACACGCCGATCAGGGATGATCGGACGCGTCCGATCATGCAAGAGCTTACTGGAAAACTGACCTGATGCATGACCGCGTCCGATCATAGGTGATCGGACGCATCAGGTCACCATGGGACCTTACTGGACATGACCGGACGCGCCGATCATTTCACAATCACGTCCGATTACGCTGTTTACCCTCTGGAACACGTGTCAGACTGACCACCGTGTCCGGTCCTCTCAAGGACAGCGTCCGGTCGATTAGTTGAAACCGCAGTGAAGTATTAGTACTGACCGGACGCGTCCGGTCATGACCAGGACCGCGTCCGGTCATAGGTAAACGGCTCAAACGTCTTCTAAACGCGATGTAACTTGAACCAAGTTGCTTCCAACTGAACTCTGAGCTTTTCTCGAGCTACCAGTGCTAAGTTTAACAAGTGTGCACCACACCTAAACATAAGACTCACCTAGGTCAAGCTACTCGCTCATTGGCCCTCTTTATAGTACGGTCAAAGGAAGAAACAAAGATCCTAACGACTATTCCAGATGTATCTCAACACCTAACATCCGAACTAACCGTCCTTAATCTTATCGTTGATCCTTGAAAACTGAAACGATTTCCATCAAGGGATATGAATACCATATTGCTCAAAGCAGTTATCATCTCCATGACCTAACTTACCAATGTTTCTGCAAAAAACACACGTTAGTCATGGTAATTAAGCGTTGTCATCATTGCCGAAACCAACAACGGGGCCTAGATGCTTTCAGTCTTCTAAACATGACGCAACTTGAACCAAGTTGCTTCCAACTGAACTCTGAGCTTTTCTCGAGCTACCTAGTGCTAAGTTTGACAAGTGTGCACCACACCTAAACACAAGACTCACCTAGGTCAAGCTACTCACTCATGCCCCTCTTTATAGTACGGTCAAAGGAAGAAACAAAGATCCTAACGACTATTCCAGATGTATCTCAACACCTTGACATCCGGAACTAACCGTCCTTAATCTTATCGTTGATCCTTTGAAACCGAAGTGATTTCCATCAAGGGACATGAATACCATATTGCTCAAAGCAGTTATCATCTCCATGACCTAACTTACCAACGTTTCTGTAAAACACA
>JAIWYO010001343.1:0-28008 GCA_020631735.1 Saccharum officinarum | reverse complement strand
AACCGTGCACCTATCTGCACTAACTCTATCAGTGTCTCCAAATGGATTGAAACAAGATTTCACATGACCAATGTCACCGAGGAGATCCATCGGGTGCGTCCAAAATGATTTCTGAGCCTATGTTTCGTTCGGCGCAAACCGTGCACCTATCTTGTGTCAAGATTAGCTCTATGTCCCAAACAGACCAAGACGATCATCCACGTCTGCCTCGTCACCAAAGGAGTACTATCGAGTGCGTCCAAATGATTTTTGAGCCTATGGTACGTTCGACGCAAACCGTGCACCTATCTTGCGTCAAGATTAGCACTTATCTCTAAATAGACTGAACAAGTAACCACTTGAGCCTCGTCAACTAGAAGTACGCATCGGGTGCATCCCGACATGATTTCTGATCTTCGTTTGCGCAAACCGTGCACCTATCTTGCACTGAATCTAAAGTGTCTCCAGATATATTGAAACGAGATTCAAATGACCAATGTCACTGAGAAGATCCATCGGTGCGTCCAAAATGATTTTGAGCCTACGGTACGTTGGTGCAAACAGTGCACCTATCTTGGCGTCAAGATTAGCACTATCTCCAAACAGACAAAGACGACCATTCACTTGTGCCTCGTCACCTAGGAGTACCATCAGGTGCGCCCAAAATGATTTTCTAACCCTATGGTACATTTGGCACAAACCATGCACATATCAAGATTAGCACTATCTCAAACAGACCAAAAGGACTATCCAATTGAGCCTCGTCACCTAGGAGTACCATCGGATGTGTCCAAAACGATTTCTAAGCCTATGGTACGTTCAACGCAAACTGTGCGCCTATCTTGCGTCAAGATTAGCACTATCTCCAAACATTACAAAATGAGCATCCACTTGAGCCACTCACCTAGGAGTACCATCGGGTGCGTCCAAAATGATTTCTGTGCCTATGGTACGTTGGCGCAAACCGTGCACCTATCTTGGCTGAAACTACCATTGTCTCCAAATGGATTGAAATGAGATTCCACATGAGCCAATGTCACATAGTAGATCTATCGGGTGCGTCCAAAAGGATTTCTGACCCTATGTTACGTTTCGCGCAAACCGTGCATCTATCTTGCATCAAGATTAGCACTATCTCCAAATAGACTTAAACAAGTAACCATTTGAGCCTCGTCACCTAGAAGTACCATCGGGTGCATCCCAAAATGATTTCTGATCTACGTTTCGCGCAAACCGTGCACCTATCTTGCACTGACTCTAATACTGTCTCCAAATGGATTGAAACAAATTTCCACACGACCAATGTCACCGAGGAGATCCATCGGGTGCGTCCAAAATAATTTCTGAGCCTGTGCTACGTTCGGCGCAAACCTTGCACCCATCTTGTGTCATGATTAGCTCTATGTCCAAACAGACCAAAACGAGCATCCATGTTTGCCTCGTCACCTAGGAGTACCATCGAGTGCGTCCAAAATGATTTTCGAGCCTATGGTACGTTCGACGCAAACCGTGCACCTATCTTGCGTCAAATATAGCACTATCTCTAAATAGACTGAAACAAATAACCACTTGAGCCTCGTCACCTAGAAGTACCATCGGGTGCATCCCAAAATGATTTTTTAATCTATGTTTGGCGCAAACCGTGCACCTATCTTGCACTAACTCTAACAGTGTCTCCAAATGGATTGAAACTAGATTTCACATGACCAATGTCACCGAGGAGATCCATTGAGTGCGTCCAAAATGATTTATGAGCCTATGTTTCGTTCAGCGCAAACCGTGCACCTATCTTGTGTCAAGATTAGCTCTATGTCCAAATAGACCAAAACGAGCATCCACGTGTGCCTCGTCACCTAGGAGTACCAACGGTGCGTCCAAAACGATTTTCGAGCCTATGGTACGTTGACGCAAAACCGTGCACCTATCTTGCGTCAAGATTAGCACTATCTCCAAATAGAGTGGAACGAGTAACCACTTGAGCCTCGTCACCTAGAAGTACCATCGGGTGCATCCCAAAATGATTCCTGATCTACGTTTGGCGCAAACCGTGCATCTATCTTGCACTAAATCTAAAGTGTCTCCAGATAGACTGAAACGAGATTCCAAATGACCAATGTCACTGAGAAGATCCATCGGGTGCGTCCAAAATGATTTCTGAGCCTATGGTACGTTCGGCGCAAACAGTGCACCTATCTTGCCTCAAGATTAGCACTATCTCCAAATAGACAAAGACGAGCATTTCACTTGTGCCTCGTCACCTAGGAGTACCATCAGGTGCGTCCCAAAATGATTTCTAACCTATGTTTACATTTGGCACAAACCATGCACTATCAAAGATTAGCACTATCTCCAAAACAGACCAAAGGCCTTCCAATTGGCCCGTCACCTAGAAGTTAACCATCGGATGGTGTCCAAAAATGATTTAAATATGCCTATGGCGCAAACGTGCATCTATCTTGCGTCAAGATTAGCACTATCTCCAAATAGACTTAAACAAGTAACCACTTGAGCCTCGTCACCTAGAAGTACCATCGGGTGCATCCCAAAATGATTTCTGATCTACGTTTCGCGCAAAACCGTGCACCTATCTTGCACTGACTCTAATACTGTCTCCAAATGGATTGAAACAAGATTCCACACGACCAATATCACCGAGGAGATCCATCGGGTGCGTCCAAAATGATTTCTGAGCCTGTGCTACGTTCGGCACAAAACTTGCACCCATCTTGTGTCATGATCAGCTCTATCTCCAAACAGACCAAAACGAGCATCCACGTGTGCCTCGTCACCTAGGAGTACCATCGAGTGCGTCCAAAATGATTTCGAGCCTATGGTACGTTCGACGCAAACCGTGCACCTATCTTGCGTCAAGATTAGCACTATCTCTAAATAGACTGGAACAAGTAACCACTTGAGCCTCGTCACCTAGAAGTACCATCGGGTGCATCCCAAATGATTTCTGATCTACGTTTGGTGCAAACCGTGCATCTATCTTGCACTGAATCTAAAGTGTCTCCAGATAGATTGAAACGAGATTCCAAATGACCAATGTCACTGAGAAGATCTATCGGGTGCGTCCAAAATGATTTCTGAGCCTATGGTACGTTCGGCGCAAACAGTGCACCTATCTTGCGTCAAGATTAGCACTATCTCCAAACAGACCAAAATGAGCATTCACTTGTGCCTCGTCACCTAGTAGTACCATCAGGTGCGTCCAAAACGATTTCTAACCCTATGGTACATTTGGCACAAACCATGCACCTATCAAGATTAGCACTATCTCCAAACAGACCAAAAGGACTATCCAATTGAGCCTCGTCACCTAGGAGTACCATCGGATGCGTCCAAAACGATTTCTGAGCCTATGGTACGTTCAACGCAAACCATGCACCTATCTTGCGTCAAGATTAGCACTATCTCCAAACATACCAAAATGAGCATCCACTTGAGCCACGTCACCTAGGAGTACCATCGGGTGCGTCCAAAATGATTTCTGTGCCTATGGTACGTTTGGCGCAAACCGTGGACCTATCTTGGACTGACACTACCACTGTCTCCAAATGGATTGAAATGAGATTCCACATGACCAATGTCACATAGGAGATCTATCGGGTGCGTCCAAAAGGATTTCTGACCCTATGTTACGTTCGACGCAAACCGTGCATCTATCTTGCGTCAAGATTAGCACTATCTCCAAATAGACTAAAACAAGTAACCACTTGAGTCTCGTCACCTAGAAGTACCATCGGGTGCGTCCCAAAATGATTTCTGAGCTACGTTTGGCGCAAACCGTGCACCTATCTTGCACTGACTCTAATACTGTCTCCAAATGGATTGAAACAAGATTCCACACGACCAATGTCACCGAGGAGATCCATCGGGTGCGTCCAAAATGATTTCTGAGCCTGTGCTACGTTCGGCGCAAACCTTGCACCCATCTTGTGTCATGATTAGCTCTATTTCCAAACAGACCAAAACGAGCATCCTTGTGTGCCTCGTCACCTAGGAGTACCATCGAGTGCGTCAAAAATGATTTTCGAGCCTATGGTACGTTCGACGCAAACCGTGCACCTATCTTGCGTCAATATTAGCACTATGTCTAAATACACTGAAAAAATAACCACTTGAGCCTCGTCACCTAGAAGTACCATCGGGTGCATCCCAAAATGATTTTTAATCTATGTTTGGCGCAAACCGTGCAACTATCTTGCACTAACTCTAACAGTGCCTCTAAATGGATTGAAACAAGATTTCACATGACCAATGTCACCGAGGAGATCCATCGGGTGCGTCCAAAATGATTTCTGAGCCTATGTTTCGGGTGCGTCCAAAATGATTTCTGAGCCTATGGTACGTTCGGCGCAAACAGTGCACCTATCTTGCGTCAAGATTAGCACTATCTCCAAACAGACCAAGACGATCATCCACATCTGCCTCGTCACCAAGGAGTACTATCGAGTGCGTCCAAAATGATTTTTGAGCCTATGGTACGTTCGACGCAAACCGTGCACCTATCTTGCGTCAAGATTAGCACTATCTGTAAATAGACTGAAACAACTAACCACTTGAGCCTCGTCAACTAGAAGTACCATCGGGTGCATCCCAACATGATTTCTGATCTACGTTTGGCGCAAACCGTGCACCTATCTTGCACTGAATCTAAAGTGTCTCCAGATATATTGAAATGAGATTCCAAATGACCAATGTCACTGAGAAGATCCATCGGGTGCGTCCAAAATGATTTCTGAGCCTATGGTACGTTCGGCGCAAACAGTGCACCTATCTTGCGTCAAGATTAGCACTATCTCCAAACAGACAAAGACGAGCATTCACTTGTGCCTCGTCACCTAGGAGTACCATCAGGTGCGTCCAAAATGATTTCTAACCCTATGGTACATTTGGCACAAACCATGCACCTATCAAGATTAGCACTATCTCCAAACAGACAAAAGAACTATCCAATTGAGCCTCGTCACCTAGGAGTACCATCGGATGTGTCCAAAATGATTTCTAAGCCTATGGTACGTTCAACGCAAACCGTGCGCCTATCTTGCGTCAAGATTAGCACTATCTCCAAACATACCAAAATGAGCATCCACTTGAGCCACGTCACCTAGGAGTACCATCGGGTGCGTCCAAAATGATTTCTGTGCCTATGGTACGTTTGGCGCAAACCGTGCACCTATCTTGGACTGAAACTACCATTGTCTCCAAATGGATTGAAATGAGATTCCACATGACCAATGTCACATAGTAGATCTATCGGGTGCGTCCAAAAGGATTTATGACCCTATGTTACGTTCGGCGCAAACCGTGCATCTATCTTGCGTCAAGATTAGCACTATCTTCAAATAGACTTAACAAGTAACCACTTGAGCCTCGTCACCTAGAAGTACCATCGGGTGCATCCCAAAATGATTTCTGATCTACGTTTCGCGCAAACCGTGCACCTATCTTGCACTGACTCTAATACTGTCTCCAAATGGATTGAAACAAGATTCCACACGACCAATGTCACCGAGGAGATCCATCGGGTGCGTCCAAAATGATTTCTGATCCTGTGCTACGTTGGGCGCAAACCTTGCACCATGTTCTGTCATGATTAGCTCTATGTCCAAACAGACCAAAACGAGCATCCACGTGTGCCTCGTCACCTAGGACTACCATCGAGTGCGTCCAAAATTATTTGAGCCTATCGTACGTTTGACGCAAACCGTGCACCTATCTTGCGTCAATATTAGCACTATCTCTAAAATAGACTAAACAAATAACCACTTGAGCCTCGTCTCCTAGAAGTACCATCGGGTGCATCCCAAAACGATTTTTAATCTATGTTTGGCGCAAACCGTGCACCTATCTTGCACTGACTCTAATACTGTCTCCAAATGCATTGAAACAAGATTCCACACGACCAATGTCACCGAGGAGATCCAACGGGTGCGGCCAAAATGATTTCTGAGCCTGTGCTACGTTCGGCGCAAACCTTGCACCCATCTTGTGTCATGATTAGCTCTATGTCCAAACAGACCAAAACGAGCATCCATGTTTGCCTCGTCACCTAGGAGTACCATCGAGTGCGTCCAAAATGATTTTCGAGCCTATGGTACGTTCGACGCAAACCGTGCACCTATCTTGCGTCAATATTAGCACTATCTCTAAATAGACTGAAACAAATAACCACTTGAGCCTCGTCACCTAGAAGTACCATCGGGTGCATCCCAAAATGATTTTTAATCTATGTTTGGCGCAAACCGTGCACCTATCTTGCACTAACTCTATCAGTGCCTCCAAATGGATTGAAACAAGATTTCACATGACCAATGTCACCGAGGAGATCCATCGGGTGCGTCCAAAATGATTTCTGAGCCTATGTTTCGTTCGGCGCAAACCGTGCACCTATCTTGTGTCAAGATTAGCTCTATGTCCAAACAGACCAAGACGATCATCCACGTGTGCCTCGTCACCAAGGAGTACTATCGAGTGCGTCCAAAATGATTTTTGAGCCTATGGTACGTTCGACGCAAACCGTGCACCTATCTTGCGTCAAGATTAGCACTATCTCTAAATAGACTGAAACAAGTAACCACTTGAGCCTCGTCAACTAGAAGTACCATCGGGTGCATCCCAAAATGATTTCTAATCTACGTTTGGCACAAACCGTGCATCTATCTTGCATTGAATCTAAAGTGTCTCCAGATAGATTGAAACGAAATTCCAAATGACCAATGTCACTGAGAAGATCCATCAGGTGCGTCCAAAATGATTTTCTGAGCCTATGGTACGTTCGGCGCAAACAGTGCACCTATCTTGCGTCAAGATTAGCACTATCTCCAAACAGACCAAAATGAGCATTCACTTGTGCCTCGTCACCTAGGAGTACCATCAGGTGCGTCCAAAACAATTTCTAACCCTATGGTACATTTGGCACAAACCATGCACCTATCAAGATTAGCTCTATCTCCAAACAGACCAAAAGGACTATCCAATTGAGCCTCGTCACCTAGGAGTACCATCGGATGCGTCCAAAACGATTTCTGAGCCTATGGTACGTTCAACGCAAACCATGCACCTATCTTGTCAAGATTAGCACTATCCCAAACATACCAAAATGAGCATCCACTTGAGCCACGTCACCTAGGAGTACCATCGGGTCTAAATGATTTCTGTGCCTATGTATGGTTCTGGCGCACAAGGACATCTGGGAACTACACAGTCTCCAAATGGATTGAAATGAGATTCCACACATGACCAATGTCACAAATAGGATCTATCGGTGCGTCCCAAAAGGATTTCTGACCCTATGTTACGTTCGGCGCAAACCGTGCATCTTGCGTCAAGATTAGCACTATCCAAATAGACTAAAACAAGTAACCACTTGAGTCTCGTCACCTAGAAGTACCATCGGGTGCATCCCAAAATGATTTTCTGATCTACGTTTGGCGCAAACCGTGCACCTATCTTGCACTGACTCTAATACTGTCTCCAAATGGATTGAAACAAGATTCCACACGACCAATGTCACCGAGGAGATCCATCGGGTTCGTCCAAAATGATTTCTGAGCCTGTCCTACGTTCGGCGCAAACCTTGCACCCATCTTGTGTCATGATTAGCTCTATGTCCAAACAGACCAAAACGAGCATCCTTGTGTGCCTCGTCACCTAGGAGTACCATCGAGTGCGTCCAAAAATGATTTTCGAGCCTATGGTACGTTCGACGCAAACCGTGCACCTATCTTGCGTCAATATTAGCACTATCTCAATATAGACTGAAAAATAACCACTTGAGCCTCGTCACCTAGAAGTACCATCGGGTGCATCCCAAAATGATTTTTAATCTATGTTTGGCGCAAACCGTGCACCTATCTTGCACTAACTCTAACAGTGTCTCCAAATGGATTGAAACGAATTTCACATGACCAATGTCACCGAGGAGATCCATGGGTGCGTCCAAAATGATTTCTGAGCCTATGTTCGTTCGGCGCAAACCTTGCACCTATCTTGTGTCAAGATTAGCTCTATGTCCAAACAGACCAAACGAGCATCCACGTCTGCCTCGTCACCTAGGAGTACCATCGAGTGCGTCCAAAATGATTTTTGAGCCTATGGTACGTTCGACGCAAACCGTGCACCTATCTTGCGTCAAGATTAGCACTATCTGTAAATAGACTGAAACAAGTAACCACTTGAGCCTCGTCACCTAGAAGTACCATCGGGTGCATCCCAAAATGATTTCTGATCTACGTTTGGCGCAAACCGTGCACCTATCTTGCACTGAATCTAAAGTGTCTCCAGATATATTGAAACGAGATTCCAAATGACCAATGTCACTAAGAAATCCATCGGGTGCGTCCAAAATGATTTCTGAGCCTATGGTACGTTCGGCGCAAACAGTGCACCTATCTTGCGTCAAGATTAGCACTATCTCCAAACAGACAAAGACGAGCATCACTGTGCCTCGTCACCTAGGAGTACCATCAGGTGCACTAAAATGATTTCTAACCCTATGGTACGTTTGGCACAAACCATGCACCTATCAAGATTAGCACTATCTCAAACAGACCAAAAAAACTTTCCAATTGAGCCTCGTCACCTAGAGTACCATCGGATGTGTCCAAAATGATTTCTAAGCCTATGGTACGTTCAACAAACCGTGCACCTATCTTGCGTCAAAAATTAGCACTATCTCCAAACATACCAAAATGAGCATCCACTTGACCACGTCACCTAGGAGTACCATCGGGTGCGTCCAAAATGATTTTGTGCCTATGGTACGTTTGGCGCAAACCGTGCACCTATCTTGGACAAGAACTACCATGTCTCCAAATGGATGAAATTAGATTCCACATGACCAATGTCACATAGTAGATCTATCGGGTGCGTCCAAAAGGATTTATGACCCTATGTTACGTTTGGCGCAAACCGTGCATCTATCTTGTGTCAAGATTAGCACTATCTTCATATAGACTTAAACAAGTAACCACTTGAGCCTCGTCACCTAGAAGTACCATAGGGTGCATCCCAAAAATGATTTCTGATCTACGTTTCGCGCAAACCGTGCACCTATCTTGCACTGACTCTAATACTGTCTCCAAATGGATTGAAACAAGATTCCACACGACCAATGTCACCGAGGAGATCCATCGGGTGCGTCCAAAATGATTTCTGAGCCTGTGCTACGTTCGGCGCAAACCTTGCACCCATCTTGTGTCATGATTAGCTCTATGTCCAAACAGACCAAAACGAGCATCCACGTGTGCCTCGTCACCTAGGAGTACCATCGAGTGCGTCCAAAATGATTTTTGAGCCTATGCTACGTTCGACGCAAACCGTGCACCTATCTTGCGTCAATATTAGCACTATCTCTAAATAGACTGAAACAAATAACCACTTGAGCCTCGTCTCCTAGAAGTACCATCGGGTGCATCCCAAAATGATTTTTAATCTATGTTTGGCGCAAACCGTGCACCTATCTTGCACTGACTCTAATACTGTCTCCAAATGCATTGAAACAAGATTCCACACGACCAATGTCACCGAGGAGATCCAACGGGTGCGGCCAAAATGATTTCTGAGCCTGTGCTACGTTCGGCGCAAACCTTGCACCCATCTTGTGTCATGATTAGCTCTATGTCCAAACAGACCAAAACGAGCATCCATGTGTGCCTCGTCACCTAGGAGTACCATCGAGTGCGTCCAAAATGATTTTCGAGCCTATGGTACGTTCGACGCAAACCGTGCACCTATCTTGCGTCAATATTAGCACTATCTCTAAATAGACTGAAACAAATAACCACTTGAGCCTCGTCACCTAGAAGTACCATCGGGTGCATCCCAAAATGATTTTTAATCTATGTTTGGCGCAAACCGTGCACCTATCTTGCACAACTCTAACAGTGTCTCCAAATGGATTGAAACGAGATTTCACATGACCAATGTCACACCGAGGAGATCCATCGGTGCGTCCAAAATGATTTCTGAGCCTATGTTTCGTTCGGCGCAAACCGTGCACCTATCTTGTGTCAAGATTAGCTCTATGTCCAAACAGACCAAGACGATCATCCACGTGTGCCTCGTCACCAAGGAGTACTATCGAGTGCGTCCAAAATGATTTTTGAGCCTATGGTACGTTCGACGCAAACCGTGCACCTATCTTGCGTCAAGATTAGCACTATCTCTAAATAGACTGAAACAAGTAACCACTTGAGCCTCGTCAACTAGAAGTACCATCGGGTGCATCCCAAAATGATTTCTAATCTACGTTTGGCGCAAACCGTGCATCTATCTTGCATTGAATCTAAAGTGTCTCCAGATAGATTGAAACGAAATTCCAAATGACCAATGTCACTGAGAAGATATATCAGGTGCGTCCAAAATGATTTTCTGAGCCTATGGTACGTTCGGCGCAAACAGTGCACCTATCTTGCGTCAAGATTAGCACTATCTCCAAACAGACCAAAATGAGCATTCACTTGTGCCTCGTCACCTAGGAGTACCATCAGGTGCGTCCAAAACAATTTCTAACCCTATGGTACATTTGGCACAAACCATGCACCTATCAAGATTAGCTCTATCTCCAAACAGACCAAAAGGACTATCCAATTGAGCCTCGTCACCTAGGAGTACCATCGGATGCGTCCAAAACGATTTCTGAGCCTATGGTACGTTCAACGCAAACCATGCACCTATCTTGCGTCAAGATTAGCACTATCTCCAAACATACCAAAATGAGCATCCACTTGAGCCACGTCACCTAGGAGTACCATCGGGTGCGTCCAAAATGATTTCTGTGCCTATGTTACGTTTGGCGCAAACCGTGGACCTATCTTGGACTGACACTACCACAGTCTCCAAATGGATTGAAATGAGATTCCACATGACCAATGTCACATAGGAGATCTATCAGGTGCGTCCAAAAGGATTTCTGACCCTATGTTACGTTCGGCGCAAACCGTGCATCTATGTTGCGTCAAGATTAGCACTATCTCCAAATAGTCTAAAACAAGTAACCACTTGAGTCTCGTCACCTAGAAATACCATCGGGTGCATCCCAAAATGATTTCTGATCTATGTTTGGCGCAAACCGTGCACCTATCTTGCACTGACTCTAATACTGTCTCCAAATGGATTGAAACAAGATTCCACACGACCAATGTCACCGAGGAGATCCATCGGGTTCGTCCAAAATGATTTCTGAGCCTGTCCTACGTTCGGCGCAAACCTTGCACCCATCTTGTGTCATGATTAGCTCTATGTCCAAACAGATCAAAACGAGCATCCATGTGTGCCTCGTCACCTAGGAGTACCATCGAGTGCGTCAAAAATGATTTTCGAGCCTATGGTACGTTCGACGCAAACCGTGCACCTATCTTGCGTCAATATTAGCACTATGTCTAAATAGACTGAGAAAATAACCACTTGAGCCTCGTCACCTAGAAGTACCATCGGGTGCATCCCAAAATGATTTTTAATCTATGTTTGGCGCAAACCGTGCACCTATCTTGCACTAACTCTAACAGTGCCTCTAAATGGATTGAAACAAGATTTCACATGACCAATGTCACCGAGGAGATCCATTGGGTGCGTCCAAAATGATTTCTGAGCCTATGTTTCGTTCAGCGCAAACCGTGCACCTATCTTGTGTCAAGATTAGCTCTATGTGCAAACAGGCCAAGACGATCATCCACATCTGCCTCGTCACCAAGGAGTACTATCGAGTGCGTCCAAAATGATTTTTGAGCCTATGGTACGTTCGACGCAAACCGTGCACCTATCTTGCGTCAAGATTAGCACTATCTGTAAATAGACTGAAACAAGTAACCACTTGAGCCTCGTCAACTAGAAGTACCATCGGGTGCATCCCAACATGATTTCTGATCTACGTTTGGCGCAAACCGTGCACCTATCTTGCACTGAATCTAAAGTGTCTCCAGATATATTGAAACGAGATTCCAAATGACCAATGTCACTGAGAAGATCCATCGGGTGCGTCCAAAATGATTTCTGAGCCTATGGTACGTTCGGCGCAAACAGTGCACCTATCTTGCGTCAAGATTAGCACTATCTCCAAACAGACAAAGACGAGCATTCACTTGTGCCTCGTCACCTAGGAGTACCATCAGGTGCACCTAAAATGATTTCTAACCCTATGGTACATTTGGCACAAACCATGCACCTATCAAGATTAGCACTATCTCCAAACAGACCAAAAGAACTTTCCAATTGAGCCTCGTCACCTAGGAGTACCATCGGATGTGTCCAAAATGATTTCTAAGCCTATGGTACGTTCAACTCATACCGTGCGCCTATCTTGCATCAAGATTAGCACTATCTCCAAACATACCAAAATGAGCATCCACTTGAGCCACGTCACCTAGGAGTACCATCGGGTGCGTCCAAAATGATTTCTGTGCCTATGGTACGTTTGGCGCAAACCGTGCACCTATCTTGGACTGAAACTACCATTGTCTCCAAATGGATTGAAATTAGATTCCACATGACCAATGTCACATAGTAGATCTATCGGGTGCGTCCAAAAGGATTTATGACCCTATGTTACGTTCGGCGCAAACCGTGCATCTATCTTGCGTCAAGATTAGCACTATCTCCAAATAGACTTAAACAAGTAACCACTTGAGCCTCGTCACCTAGGAGTACCATCGGGTGCATCCAAAATGATTTCTGATCTACGTTTCGCGCAAACCGTGCACCTATCTTGCACTAACTCTAATACTGTCTCCAAATGGATTGAAACAAGATTCCACACGACCAATGTCACCGAGGAGATCCATCGGGTGCGTCCAAAATGATTTCTGAGCCTGTGCTACGTTCGGCGCAAACCTTGCACCCATCTTGTGTCATGATTAGCTCTATGTCCAAACAGACCAAAACGAGCATCCACGTGTGCCTCGTCACCTAGGAGTACCATCGAGTGCGTCCAAAATGATTTCTGACCCTATGTTACATTCGGCGCAAACCGTGCATCTATCTTGCGTCAAGATTAGCACTATCTCTAAATATATAGAAACAAGTAACCACTTGAGCCTCGTCACCTAGAAGTACCATCGGGTGCATCCCAAAATGATTTTTGATCTATGTTTGGCGCACACCGTGCACCTATCTTGCAATGACTCTAATAGTGTCTCCAAATGGATTGAAACAAGATTCCACACGACCAATGTCACCGAGGAGATCCATCGGGTGCGTCCAAAATGATTTCTGAGCCTATGTTTCGTTCGGCGCAAACCGTGCACCTATCTTGTGTCATGATTAGCACTATCTCCAAACAGACCAAAACGACCATCCACATGTGCCTCGTCACCTAGGAGTACCATCGGGTGCGTCCAAAACGATTTTCGAGCCTATGGTACGTTCGACGCAAACCGTGCACCTATCTTGCGTCAAGATTAACACTATCTCTAAATAGACTGGAACAAGTAACCACTTGAGCCACGTCACCTAGAAGTACCATCGGGTGCATCCCAAAATGATTTCTAATCTACGTTTGGCGCAAACCGTGCATCTATCTTGCAATGAATCTAAAGTGTCTCTAGATAGATTGAAACGAGATTCCAAATGACCAATGTCACTAAGAAGATCCATCAGGTGCGGCCAAAATGATTTCTAAGCCTATGGTACGTTCGGCGCAAACAGTGCACCTATCTTGCGTCAAGATTAGCACTATCTCCAAACAGACCAAAACGAGCATTCACTTGTGCCTCGTCACCTAGGAGTACCATCAGGTGCGTCCAAAACGATTTCTAACCCTATGGTACATTTGGCACAAACCATGCACCTATCAAGATTAGCACTATCTCCAAACAGACCAAAAGGACTAGCCAATTGAGCCTCGTCACCTAGGAGTACCATCGGATGCGTCCAAAACGATTTCTAAGCCTATGGTACGTTTAACGCAAACCGTGCACCTATCTTGCGTCAAGATTAGCACTATCTCCAAACATACTAAAATGAGCATTCACTTGAGCCACGTCACCTAGGAGTACCATCGGGTGTGTCCAAAATTATTTCTATGCCTATGGTACGTTTGGCGCAAACCGTGCACCTATCTTGCACTGACACTACCACTGTCTCGAAATGGATTGAAATAAGATTCCATATGACCAATGTCACATAGGAGATCTATCAGGTGCGTCCAAAAGGATTTCTAACCCTATGTTACGTTCGGCGCAAACCGTGCACCTATCTTGCGTCAAGATTAGCACTATCTCCAAATAGACTGAAACAAGTAACCACTTGAGCCTCGTCACCTAGAAGTACCATCGGGTGCATCCCAAAATGATTTGTGATCTACGTTTTACCCAAACCGTGCACTTATCTTGCACTGACTCTAACAGTGTCTCCAAATGGATTGAAACAAGATTCCACACGACCAATGTCACTGAGGAGATCCATCGGTTGCGTCCAAAATGATTTCTGAGCCTGTGCTACGTTCGGCGCAAACCTTGCACCCATCTTGTGTCATGATTAGCTCTATATCCAAATAGACCAAAACAAGCATCCACGTGTGCCTCGTCACCTAGGAGTACCATTGAGTTTGTCCAAAATGATTTTCTAGCCTATGGTACGATCGACGCAAACCATGTACCTATCTTGCGTCAAGATTAGCACTATCTCTAAATAGACTGAAACAAGTAACCACTTGAGCCTTGTCACCTAGAAGTACCATCGGGTGCATCCCAAAATAATTTCTGATCTACGTTTGGCGAAAACCGTGCACCTATCTTGCACTGACTCTAAAGTGTCTCCAAATAGATTGAAACGAGATTCCAAAAGACCAATGTCACTGAGAAGATCCATCGGGTGCGTCTAAAATGATTTCTAAGCCTATGGTACGTTCGGCGCAAACAGTGCACCTATCTTGCGTCAAGATTAGCACTATCTCCAAACAGACCAAAACGAGCATTCACTTGTGTCTCGTCACGTAGGAGTACCATCAGATGCGTCCAAAATGATTTCTAACCCTATGGTACATTTGGCACAAATCATGCACCTATCAAGATTAGCACTATCTCCAAACAGACCAAAAGGACTATCCAATTGAGCCTCGTCACCTTGGAGTACCATCGGATGCATCCAAAACAATTTCTGAGCCTATGGTACGTTCAACGCAAACCGTGCACATATCTTGTGTCAAGATTAGCACTATCTCCAAACATACAAAAATGAGCATCCACTTGAGCCACGTCAACTAGGAGTACCATCGGGTGTGTCCAAAACGATTTCTGTGCCTATGGTACGTTTGGCGCAAACCGTGCACCTATCTTGCACTGACACTACCACTGTCTCAAAATGTATTGAAATGAGATTCCACATGACCAATGTCACATAGGAGATCTATCAGGTGCATCCAAAAGGATTTTTGACCCTATGTTACGTTCGGCGCAAACCGTGCACCTATCTTGCACTGACTCTAATACTGTCTCCAAATAGATTGAAACAAGATTTCACACGACCAATGTCACCGAGCAGATCCATCGGGTGCGTCTAAAATGATTTCTGAGCCTGTGCTACGTTCGGCGCAAACCTTGCACCCATCTTGTGTCATGATTAGCTCTATGTCCAAACAGACCAAAACGAGCATCCACGTGTGCCTCGTCACCTAGGAGTACCATCGAGTGCGTCCAAAATGATTTTCGAGCCTATGGTACGTTCGACGCAAACCGTGCACCTATCTTGCGTCAATATTAGCACTATCTCTAAATAGACTGAAACAAATAACCACTTGAGCCTCGTCACCTAGAAGTACCATCGGGTGCATCCCAAAATGATTTTTAATCTATGTTTGGCGCAAACCGTGCACCTATCTTGCACTGACTCTAATACTGTCTCCAAATGGATTGAAACAAGATTCCACACGACCAATGTCACTGAGGAGATCCATCGGGTGCGTCCAAAATGATTTCTGAGCCTGTGCTACGTTCGGCGCAAACCTTGCACCCATCTTGTGTCATGATTAGTTCTATGTCCAAACACACCAAAACGAGCATCCATGTGTGCCTCGTCACCTAGGAGTATGATCGAGTGCGTCCAAAATGATTTTCGAGCCTATGGTACGTTCGACGCAAACCGTGCACCTATCTTGCGTCAATATTACCACTATCTCTAAATAGACTGAAACAAATAACCACTTGAGCCTCATCACCTAGAAGTACCATCGGGTGCATCCCAAAATGATTTCTGATCTACGTTTGGCGCAAACCGTGCATCTATCTTGCACTGAATCTAAAATGTCTCCAGATAGATTGAAACGAGATTCCAAATGACCAATGTCACTGAGAAGATCTATCGGGTGCGTCCAAAATGATTTCTGAGCCTATGGTATGTTCAGCGCAAACAGTGCACCTATCTTGCATCAAGATTAGCATTATCTCCAAACAGACCAAAACGAGCATTCACTTGTGCCTTGTCACCTAGGAGTACCATCAGGTGCGTCCAAAACGATTTCTAACCCTATGGTACATTTGGCACAAACCATGCACGTATCAAGATTAGCTCTATCTCCAAATAGACCAAAAGGACTATCCAATTGAGCCTCGTCACCTAGGAGTACCATCGGATGCGTCTTTGTTCAGCTGAGAAACACCTTTGAAGTGCAAGGGAGTGCAAGAGCCCTAGTGAGGATAGTGATTTGAGAATCAAAGTTTTAGAATCCTCTCTAATGACAAGAGTGTAGCAAGTGTGCATCCATCTTCTCATTAGCCTTGTTGTGGTCAAGTGAGAGTTCTAGCTTGTTACTCTTGGTGATCGCCATCACCTAGACGGTTTGGTGGTGATTGAGAGTTTGGTGATCATCCGACGAGAGTGTGGGTGACCCAACTCATGTTGTGAGCGGTTTTGGGTGATTCGCCGCGACGGAGTGTCGAAGAATCAACCCGTAGAGAGCACTTGATCCTTGTGCGGATCAAGGGGAGCTACACCCTTGCGTGGGTGCTCCAACGAGGACTAGTGGGGAGTGGCGACTCTCCGATACCTCGGCAAAACATCGCCGTGTTCCTAACCCTTACTTTCAAGCATTTACATTCGTGTATTACTTTCATTGCTTGTTTACTTTCCTAGAATTGCCATGCTAGTCTAGGATTGGAACTTAGGGTGCAAAACTTTTACCGGTAGAATCACAAGGAACACTAGTAGGCACTAGGGGTGAAGTTTGGCTTGTAGGATTTAATTCTTGCAATTAATTTTTAGAAAAGCCCAATTCACCCCCTCTTGGGCATCTTGATCCTTTCAATTGGTATCAGAGCCTTGTTGCTCTTTATTTAGGCTTCACCGCCTAGAGCAAGATGTCTAATGGGGAAGGACCACCTCCCACTTTTGAGGGAGACGATTTTCCATATTGGAAAATTCGTATGGAGGCGTACCTCGAAGCCATAGATGTTGGGTGCCTTAGAGCCGCAACTGAAGGGCTTCCTCCTATAAGGGATCCCGTCAACCCAAGTGGTGCCGAGGAGAAGTACGACCGGTGGAATGCAAAGGCAAAAAATGCACTCTACCGGGGCTTAGGCAAAGATATCTTCAATCATGTACGTAATGCCAAAAACGCTCATGAATTGTGGGAAAATCTTTGTGCTCTCCATGACAGAACTAAGAGTGAGCGTGAGGAACGCTATCACATTGCTTTAAAGAAAATCAATTCTTTTGAGATGCTTTCTAAAGAAAGTGCTAATGAAATGTACACTCGTTTGAATGTTCTTGTAGAAGATCTCAATGCTCTTGGACTCACTCAAATGAGTCAATCGGATGTTGCAAGGAGGATCTTGAGTGTTCTTCCCGTTGAGAAGTATGGACACATTGTCACCGTACTTCACCAAAGTGATCTCTCCGCCGCAACACCGACTCAAGTATTGGGAAAGATCAATGCACATGAGATGTACATGCACATCACTCCGAAAGAGGGCTCATCATCTTCCAAGAAGAAAGACTTGGCCTTCAAAGCTAGCCATGAAAAGAAAAAAAGAAGGGTCAAGCCATGATGGTGCAAGAAAGCTCAAGTGAGAGTGACATTGATGATGCATCACTTGCACTCATGGTGAGAAGAACCACTAAGATGCTAAAGAAGCTCAACAAGAGTGGCATATGGCAAGAAGAAGAAATTCTTCACAAGTAGCAAAAGGAAGCCAATATCCAAGATGGATTGCTTCAATTGTGGTGAACTTGGCCACTTAGCTCATCAATGCCCGAAGCCTCCAAAAGACAAGTACAAGAACAAATACAAGAGCAAGAAAGGGATTCAAGTGATGAAGAAGATGAGAAAAGAAAGAACAAGCCATACAAAAAGAAAGATGGCAAGAAAAGAGAGTTCTACAAGAAGAAGAAGGGAGGCAAAGCTTACATTGTTGGTGATTGGCTCACCGACATTGAGTCATCATGTGAGTCCTCCGGTGATGAGAGTGACGATGAGAAAGAGAAGGTCGCCGCATGTGTGATTGGGCCATCATCATCTTCACCGACATCTTCATCACCACCGTCACCGCCACCTTCACCATCATCTTCCACTACTCATCTATGCCTTATGGCTAAGGGTGATCGAAAGGTACAAAACAATGATAGTGATGATGATGATAGTGATAGTGATGATGAATATGATGCACCTTCTTATGATGAACTTGTAAAATTGTTGAACAAATACTCTAAAATCATAAGAAGAACTAGAAATGAAAATGATGAGCTTCAACATGAAAATGAATCACTCTCATCTAAGCTTGAAAATGCACATAAGACTAGTGATGAGCTCAAAGATCAAAATGAAACTATGTCTTCCTCTCTTAAGGAGCTCAAAACTTCTAACAAAGATCTTAGAGATAAACATGATAAAATTGAGAAGAAGCATGGTGAACTCATCACTAGGCTCAACTCGCTAAAAGATGAATATACCACATTAAAAATCAACTATGATACTCTTATTGTTGCTAATGAGCTTGCTCTTGAGACACATGATGCTACTAACCAAGTTGTTAAGATTGATATAGCTACATCATGTGATGATTTGATTGTTGAGAACTTTGAGCAAGGCTCTAGCGGCAAAGGCAAGAGTGTGGTTGAGTCCGACAACTATGATGAGTATGTCAAGCTCAAGAGTGAAAATGAGATGCTTAAGAATGAGAACAAGAAGTTGATGGCTCTTGAAAAGCAAGCTTCAAATGAGTCACTTATTGAAGAAAATAAGAAGCTCAAGCAAGAAAAAGACCATCTCAAGACCGGCCTAAGCAAGTTCACAAGAGGCCAACATTTGCAAAGTGAGCTACTTATGAACACCGTCATGAAGATGGATAGAAGTGGCATTGGTTACTTGGCAAATCAAGAGAAGAAGGTCAAAACTCAACAACAACAAAACAAGTCAAAGCCCAAGCCAAAGAGATGTGTTGAGTGTGGACAAGAAGGCCATTTTGCTCATGAGTGCAAAACTCCACCACCACAACCCTTGCCCAAGCGTGCTAGACCCTTTGCTTTCAATGCTCATTACATGCTTAGAAAAGACTCAAGTGGAAAGATGAAAGTCATGTTCTTGGGTCCCCCTAACAAGAATAGGCCTAAGAAAATATGGGTTGCCAAGTCACTAGTTGAGAAAGTTAAGGGCCCCTCTCAAGTTTGGGTCCCTAAACAAAAGGCTTGATCTCTTGTGTGTAGGTGAACTACAAGACCGGTGGATCTCATTGGGTGATTGATAGTGGTTGCACACAACACATGACCGGTGATACTCGTATGTTCACCTCACTTGATGAGAATGGGGTATGTCAAGACAAGATCACATTTGGGGACAATTCAAAGAGCAAAGTCAAGGGTATAGGCAAGATTGCAATATCAAATGATCACTCTCTCTCAAATGTGCTCTATGTTGCTTCATTGAGTTTCAACTTACTATCCGTTGGGCAACTTTGTGACCTTGGCTACCAATGCTTGTTTAGTCCAAATGAAGTGGTTGTTACAAAGATAGATGACAAGCAAGTGATTTTCAAGGGCTTTAGATACAATAATCTCTATCTTGTTGACTTCACCTCCGAAGATGCAAACTTGATGACATGTTTATTCACCAAAACTACACTTGGATGGCTTTGGCATAGGAGGCTTGCTCATGTTGGAATGAACACTCTCAACAAGCTATTGAAGAAAGAATTAGTGAGAGGTTTGAAGGATGTAAAGTTTGAGAAGGACAAACCTTGTAGTGCATGTCAAGCTGGCAAACAAGTTGCAAACACTCATCCAACCAAAGCTTACATGTCAACATCAAGAGTACTAGAACTTCTACACATGGATTTGTTTGGTCCTACAACTTACAAGAGCTTGGGTGGAAATCTCTATTGCCTAGTGATTGTGGATGACTACTCAAGATACACTTGGACTTTCTTTCTTCATGACAAATCCGAAGTGGCAAATTGCTTCAAGAAGTTTGCAAAGAGAGCTCAAAATGAATTTGAAGTCAAGATAAAGAAAATTAGAAGTGACAATGGCAAAGAGTTTGACAACACCAACATTGAAGCTTATTGTGATGAAATTGGAATCAAGCATGAAGTTTCATCAACCTACACTCCTCAACAAAATGGTGTAGTTGAGAGAAAGAACTGGACCTTGATCACTCTTGCAAGAACAATGCTAGATGAGTACAACACACCAGAGAAATTGTGGGCCGAGACAATCAACACCGCATGCTATGCTTTAAATCGCCTCTTCCTACAAAAGTTCCTTTGCAAGACCCCTTATGAGTTGCTAAATGGGAAAAAGCCGGACGTCTCATTCTTCCGGGTGTTTGGTTGCAAATGCTACATCTACAAGAAGCGTCAACACCTAGGGAAGTTCCAAAGACGTTGTGATATTGGTTTTCTTATTGGTTACTCATCAAAGTCCAAAGAATATAGAGTATTTAACCATGGTACCGGTTTGGTTGAAGAAACATATGATGTGGAATTTGATGAATCTAACGGCTCCCAAGGAGCAATTGAGAATTGTGATGATGTAGGTGATGAACCATTGAGAGAGGCCATGAAGAACATGCCGGTGGGAGACATCAAGCCTAAAGATGATGAAGACGATGTACAAATTGTCAATCCACCATCTTCATCATCTGTGTCTCAAGATGATGACAAGAATGAGAGAGTTGAAAATAAAGATACTCATGTCTCTCATCAACAAGCCGAGGCACAAGCTCAAGATGTTGATGCTCCCCATGCTACTCCTCAAATGGTTGATCGAAGAAACTCACCCCTACTTCAAGCACATCACAAGATCTCATCATAGGAAGTCCTTCAAAGGGTGTAATGACTCGATCTCAAAAGTTTACTTCTTTTGTTGAACATCACTCTTTTGTCTCTTGTCTTGAACCTAAGAATGTAGAAGAAGCTCTTCAAGATCTGGATTGGGTGAATGCCATGCATAAAGAATTGAACAACTTCGCCTGCAATCAAGTTTAGACACTTGAAGAGCATTCAAAAGGCGCAAGAGTCGTTGGAACCAAGTGGGGTGTTCCGCAACAAGCAAGATGATCAAGGCGTAGTAGTAAGAAACAAGGCAAGACTAGTAGCAAAAGGGTTCTCTCAAGTTAAAGGTCTTGATTTTGGAGAGACTTTTGCACCCGTTGCAAGACTTGAAGCCATTCGTATCCTTCTTGCATATGCATCACATCATGATATGAAACTATATCAAATGGATGTGAAAAGTGCTTTTTTAAATGGCTTCATAAATGAACTAGTCTATGTTGAACAACCTCCCGGGTTTGAAGACCCTAGATATCCTAATCATGTTTATAGGTTGTCCAAGGCGCTATATGATTTCAAGCAAGCCCTTAGAGCGTGGTATGAGTGCCTCCGGGACTTCCTCATTGAGAAGGGCTTCATTATTGAGAAGGTTGACACCACACTATTCACCAAGAAGTTTAATGGAGAGATCTTCATTTGTCAAGTCTATGTTGATGATATCATCTTCGGGTCAACAAATGAAGATTATTGCAAGGAATTTGGTGAATTGATGTCGAAGGAGTTCGAGATGTCAATGATTGGTGAGCTAACATTCTTCCTTGGTTTTCAAGTCAAGCAAATGAGAGAAGGGATTTTTATCTCTCAAGAAAAGTATACCAAGGATCTTCTCAAAAGATTCAAGATGGAAGAATGCAAGCCAATCAAGACACCAATGCCAACTAATGGACATCTCGACCTAGATGAGAGAGGTAAACCAATTGATCAAACTCTTTACCGTTCTATGATTGGTAGCTTGTTGTACCTTACCGCATCTAGGCCCGATATCATGTTTAGTGTGTGCATGTGTGCTCGCTTTCAAGCGTGCCCTAAAGAACCTCACCTAAGTGCCGTAAAAAGAATCCTAAGATATCTTAAGTACACTCCAAGCATAGGTCTTTGGTACGCCAAAGGAGCTAGATTCCAACTAGTTGGCTATTCCAATTCGGATTATGCCGGTTGCAAAATTGATAGAGAAAGCACATTCGGAGGATGCCATTTGCTTGGGAGGTCCTTAGTATCTTGGTCATCTAAGAAGCAAAATAGTGTGGCTTTGTCCACCGCTGAGGCGGAATACATTGCCGCGGGGGCTTGTTGTGCACAAATCTTATACATGAAACAAACCCTCCTAGACTATGAAGTTGTTCTTGAAAAGGTGCCACTTTTATGTGACAATGAAAGTGCCATTAAAATTGCTAATAATCCGGTACAACACTCTCGCACCAAGCACATTGATATCCGCCACCACTTTCTAAGAGATCATGTTTCTAAAAATGATATATCACTAGAAGGTGTAAGAAGTGAAAATCAATTAGCGGATATCTTCACTAAACCTTTAGATGAGGCTACCTTTTGTAGGTTAAGAAGTGAACTAAATGTGCTTGATTCTAGTAACTTTAAAAGATGAGCTTGTGTTGTCCCTTGCATTGCATTGTACTTTTTGTCATGTTTAAATTCCCGCAATGCATCTAGAACTTGTCTAACATGGTTACGATAACCCTCCTTTGGAGGAGTGAAGAAGCCTAACCGTGGATCAAACTTGACAAGCAACTAGCCTACCTTTCTCGTTTTGCATTGCATATGCATGGTTGTTGCTTTGTCGTTTCTTTTCGGTTTATCTTTGAGTAACATCTGTGTTCGTCCATGAATAGAGAGAGCATTTCAAGCTCCCAAGGGTTCATAAACTCTATTGCATGGCCATACGTTGCTCCTCGGGTGTTTATTGAATATTTTCTTAAAAATAATACTAGCCTAAGGCAAAATATTTTGAAAAATTTGAGGGTTTGAGTGAGATCACTCATATCAGGTTCCAATTGGTGTTTATTTGAGTCTCTTTGAATTGGAACTTGATTGAGAGAAGTCACGTCGAAAATCGGTTTAAAAAAAGGCGTTTTACAGCGACCGGACGCTGGATCGGACGTTGCATCGGACGCGGTTCTGCTTCACCACCGCGTCCGGTCCCAGCGTCCACCAGCGCGTCCGGTCATTCCCAAAGTTTTTCTTCGAAACCTCTAACCAGACGCTGCACCGGACGCGCAGTTGCTGACCACCGCGTCCGGTCCCGGCCACACCACCGCGTCCGATCATCTGTTTCAGTTTTCCGGGCAAAGTGTGACCGGACTCTGTCAGCGTCCGATCGTGCATAATCGAACGTGTCCGGTCGTTCTAGGAGCTTACTGGAGTGTGACCTGACACTGCCTCCACCGTGTCCGGTCATTCGACCACCGCGTCCGGTCTTCACGTAAAAAGCGGATCTCACCCCTTTTAACCGTATGATTGGATCTCGTTTTTTCTCTTTTCATCCGCCACCGCCGTCACGTGCTCCTGCGCGTAGCCACCTTCGCAGCCGCCTTCCTCACTGCGACCGCACCTTCCTCGCCCGCGCCTGTAGCAGCCCAGCGCCGCCGTGCCACCGCAGCTGCCCTGCGCCGCCGTCCATCGAGCCACCGGAGCAGCTTCGCACAACACGCCACCACCTTCTCGTGCTGCTCCCTGCCATGCGCGCGTAGACAGATCCGAGGCTCTCGCCCACCGCCGCGAAAACCCTAACCCTAGCCACCCGATCCGTTCGCCGAGGTTTTTCGCGAATTTTCATCTCCGCGATCGTCTCCGTCTCCGTGATCGTCTCCGTCTTCGCAAGGTGACGTCTCTGCCTTGGATTAGGGTTTACCGTTGATTTTTCGGTAAATTACTAATTTAGTCGTTGATCTCTTGGTACTCCAGGGTTTCGATCGCCGTCTCCGGGTAACCCTAGCGTGTCGAGATCGTCTTCCGCTCATTGGATCTTCGCTCGTCGAGGTAGCTATCGTGGTCCTCTCATATCTTACCTCATACGCTTGCTCTTATTAGGATCTCACTTATCTTTTTAGATAATATATGTTGCTTATAGTAGATCCATCTATTCTATCATTTCAGTTTGTCCTGTTAGTGCTGAGTGTGTCAGGTGATCAGTTGTGAATCCGAGGCCAAGCCTGTAGATACGGATTGAGGCCAAGCCTCACGAGTGTCAGTACATCATCTGCTACTTTCTAGTGTTTCTCAGTACAACAGTTTGTCAGTATGGTTCGCTGCAAGAACGCTGGTGGGGCACCTAGTGACGGGGATGACAGTCCCCCCAGGAGGACAGAGGTAGATCGCGGCAAGCGAGTAAAGATTGCTGCCAAGAAGAGAAAGAGAAAACTTACAGAGGCAGAGGTAGCTCAGGCAGTTGCAGATGCAGCTGAGGCAGCTGAGAGAGGTGGCAAGAGCAGTGGTATTCGTATTGGCAAGAGTCACTTTCACCTTGAAGGTCGACAACTTGGTATAGAGGCCACAGAGGAGACAGTGGATGCACCTGCAGAGTAGCCTACAGAGGATCTAGAGGAGACTGAGGAGCAGACAGCACACTCTCCACAGCATCGTCGCTCAAGACGTACGTGGGCTCAGGTGACTCCCAGGCTAGAGGGTCAGCGCCGTGGAGCTCATCCACCTCCCAGGGCTCGAGGTCACCCCTAGTTGAGCACTTTGACCTCAGGGGTGCTATAGCCAGACAGGTCTAGGCCCTCAGGTTCGTTGAGGTCACTCGGTGGTTTCCACCTCAGCGGGATCCCCAGGCCTCAGAGGGTTTCTACACTCCTCTGCAGGAGGACTTCTACAGGGCTTATGTCGACAGCGGGATTGCTTTCAGACCTCAGAGAGTCTGTCGACTGGAGGCCCTAGTTGAGGTGGTTGGTGAGCAGCTTCGTCCGTATCTATCCTTTCTGCCTGGATTATCAAATCTTCTTGGACGGACTGGAGCATACTGCGGGACATGGGTCAGAGAGTTTTACTCGTCACTGTGGATTGACCCAGCACATCAGTTTATACACTTTGCTTTCAGAGGTCGTGACTACAGACTCTACAGCACCAGGGTACGGGAGATTCTCAGACTCCCTGCTTTAGAGACAAAGATTCATCAGCTGTGTTTCAGATAGACTGCACCTCCAAGACGCCCTCACGGCGGGACAGTGCCCCCTACAGATATGATCCGTCCCTGTTTCCATGAGCCTTTTGGCGAGGGGTCTCGACGTACACCAGCCAGCCTAACACCCATAGCCAGGGTTCTTGATGCTATAGTGAGGAGGACTCTACTTCCGAGGCTTAGATATAGAGAGGGCCTGACTCGCATGCAGCTATGGGTAGTACATCACCTCATCTCACAGACCCCGTTTGACCTTTGGGATCTGATGCTTTGCGAGATGGAGGACACCTTGGTAGAGGGCTTCAAGGGTCACAGGCAGCTACCGTACGCTCACTGGATATGCTTCATCATTAGATCTGCTTGTGAGTTGCCTGTAGTGATTAGAGCAGAAATTTCTGATACCACCACAGCCTTTCCAGAGTATGACATCCGACAGTTGTGGGCATCAGTTACCAGAGAGCAGGCACCTGGCCTAGGACAGCGTCAAAGGCTAGAGGTACCAGAGACAGCTGTTGAGCAGGACGAGACCGTTGAGGGTCTTGTTAAGGCAGAGCTAGCAGATCTAGATGCTTAGCCAGCTGATCAAGCCGAGGATGTTGCTACTGACAGCACATATGAGGACTATCAGCCCATCCCCCGGTACCACTCTCCTCGGCCTCACGACCATGAGGCCGGTGGCTCTGGCTCAGGAGAGACAGGAGGTCCAGATGCAGAGACAGGCTCAGGACACAGCTGCCGCGTTCGCTCAGATTTAGGCTCGTCAGGACGAGCTCTAGAGGCAGCAGCTAGAGTTCTAGCGACAACAGTTCGAGATGCAGAGGCAGCAGGCAGCCACTCAGCAGCAGTACCTAGAGCTCATGCGCCACCTTATCATTGTTGGGGTACCTCCACCACCGTCTGTCCTAACTCTAGCTTTACAGTCCAGTGGACCTTAGAGTCAAGGGCAGCTGAGTTTTCAGTACACCTCCCCCCAGCAGCAGGTGCCTCAGACGTTTCAGTCTCCGAGCTACACTCCTATCTAGACAGGATTCACTCCACCAGCTCAGCTTTGACCTCACCTTCTTTCAGGCACTCCATTCACTGACTTAAGTGCCACCTACAGTGAGCTGACTGGACAGCTGTCACCGTCGTACACTACTATTGTGACTACCTCAGAGATGTCAGCTTCAGAGACTGCTGTAGTTCCAGTGTCAGGAGCCGCCACTACAGAGACTCTGCCATCTTCAGTTGCTTCGACAGATCCTCCCACTCTTGGTGTCTTTCAGGCTCAGGCGACAGTCACTGCTCCTATAGTTGCTACTACACCTTCAGTTGCTGCACCTACTCTACCGACCCAGACCACTTCTCTATCACGTCTATCTACAGAGGGTCAGCCTGACAGTTCAGAGTCTGAGGAGGATACTTCACAGTTCGTGATCACTCCACGCTCCTCGGCACCCGACACGACAGCTTTAGTTCCCCCGTCCGATCCTTAGATTAGTTTTTGGCGGTTGATGCCAAAGGGGGAGAGAGAGAGCATAGATTCAGGGGGAGTGTTGGTAGAGGGTTTCGTTTTTCCATGTGTGCTACATTCATGCATCATGTTTATTTTTCTCGCCCTGCATTGTGTGACTTTGAGTTTGTGAGACTATATCTTATCTGTGTCACTTAATGGTGTTTAGCTCATAAGTTTGTGCTTCCGTGCCTTACTCCGATTTCATATGAGCTATATTTATGTGTACTAACTCTTTATGTTTTATCTTATGAGTACACTCAGTTGGCTTGGAACACATAAGCAATGACTAACCCCTTGTGCTTACAGCTTTATGCTTATGTGAACCAAGCATGATCAAAAACCTCAATTTATATCTTCTGAATCTAAAGTGTTGTCATCAATCACCAAAAGGGGGAGATTGAAAGCATGTTGGTTTCGGCAATTAATGACAATGCATTATTACCATGACCAACGTGTGTTTTGCAGAAACAGTGGTAAGTTAAGTCATGGAGATGATAACTACTTTGGGCACTGTGGTATTCATGTCCCTTGATGGAAATCGTTTCGGTTTTCAAAGGATCAACGATAAGATTAAGGACGGTTAGTTCCGGAAGTCAAGGTGTTGAGTTACATCTAGAATAGTCGTTAGGATCTTTGTTTCTTCCTTTGACCGTACTATAAAGGGGGCATGAGCGAATAGCTTGACCTAGGTAAGTCTTTTGTTTAGGTGTGGTGCACACTTGTCAAACTTAGCACTAGGAAGCTCTAGAAAAGCTCAAAGTTCAGTTGGAAGCAACTTGGTACAAGTTGCGTCGCGTTTAGAAGACGTTTGAGCAGTTTACCCTTGACCGGACGCGGTCCTGGTCATGACCGGATGCGTCCGGTCAGTACTAACAAGTCACTGCGTTGTTAACTGACTGACCGGACGCGGTCCTTGAGAGGACCAAACGCGGTGGTCAGTCTGACACGTGTTCTAAGAGGGTAAACAGTGTAATCGGAGGCGACTGTGAACTGATCGGCACGTCCAGTCATGTTCCAGTAAGGTCCCAAGGTGACCTGACGCGTCGATCACCTATGATCGGATGCGGTCGAGTGTCAAATCAGTTTCCAGTTAGGCTCTTGCATGATCGGACGTGTCCGGTCATCTCAGACCGGCG
>JAIWYO010001342.1:0-24004 GCA_020631735.1 Saccharum officinarum | reverse complement strand
AAGGTAGCCTCATTTAAGGGTTTAGTGAAGATATCCGCTAATTGATTTTCACTTCTTACACCTTCTAGTGATATATCATTTTTAGCAACATGATCTCTTAGAAAGTGGTGGCGGATATCAATGTGCTTGGTGCGAGAGTGTTGTACTGGATTATTAGCAATTTTAACGGCACTTTCATTGTCACATAAAAGTGGCACCTTTTCAAGAACAACTCCATAGTCTAGGAGGGTTTGTTTCATGTATAAGATTTGTGCACAACAAGCCCCACGGCAATGTATTCCGCCTCGGCGGTGGACAAAGCCACACTATTTTACTTCTTAGATGACCAAGATACTAAAGACCTCCCAAGCAAATGGCACCCTCCGGATGTGCTTTTTCTATCAATTTTGCAACCGGCATAATCCGAATCAGAATAGCCAACTAGTTGGAATCTAGCTCCTTTAGGATACCAAAGACCAATGCTTAGGGTGTGCTTAAGATATCTTAAAATTCTTTTTACGGCACTTAAGTGAGGTTCTTTAGGGCACGCTTGAAAGCGAGCACACATGCACACACTAAACATGATGTCGGGCCTAGATGCGGTAAGGTACAACAAGCTATCAATCATAGAACGGTAGAGAGTTTGATCAACCGGTTTACCTCCCTCATCTAGGTCGAGATGTCCATTAGATGGTATTAGGGTCTTGATTGGTTTACATTCTTTCATCTTGAATCTCTTGAGAAGATCCTTGGTATACTTTTCTTGAGAGATGAAAATCCCTTCTCTCATTTGCTTGACTTGAAAACCAAAGAAGAATGTGAGCTCACCAATCATAGACATCTCAAACTCCTTTGACATCAATTCACCAAATTCCTTGCAATACTCTTCATTTGTTGATCCGAAGATGATATCATCAACATAAACTTGACAAATGAAGATCTCCCCATTATGCTTCTTGGTGAATAGTGTGGTGTCGACCTTCCCAATGGTGAAGCCCTTCTCAATGAGGAAGTCCCGGAGGCGCTCATACCATGCTCTAGGGGCTTCTTGAGCCCATATAGCGTCTTGGACAACCTATAAACATGATTAGGATATCTAGGGTCTTCAAACCTGGGAGGTTGATTAACATAGACTAGTTCATTTATGAAGCCATTTAAGAATGCACTTTTCACATCCATTTGGTATAGTTTCATATCATGATGTGATGCATATGCAAGGAGGATACAAATGGCTTCAAGTCTTGCAACGGGTGCAAAGGTCTCTCCAAAATCAAGACCTTCAACTTGAGAGAACCCCTTTGTAACTAGTCTTGCCTTGTTCCTCACTACTATACCTTAGTCATCTTGCTTGTTACGGAACACCCCACTTGGTTTTAATGACTCTTGCACCTTTTGGATGCTCTTCAAGTGTCCACACTTGATTGCGGGTGAAGTTGTTCAATTCTTCATGCATAGCATTCAAACAATCCGGATCTTGAAGAGCTTCTTCTACATTCTGAGACAAAAGAGTGATGTTTAATAAAAGAAGCAAGCTTTTGAGATCGAGTCATTACTTCCTTAGTAGGACTCCCTATGATGAGATCTTGTGAATGTGCTTGAAGTAGAGGTGTCACAGAACCTCCTAATTATGATGGTCCACAAGTACCCGTCATTGCCATAATGACCTCTGACAGCCGTACTTATGTTCACCATAACTTAAAAGGCCTGCTTTCCTCCGAACAGGATCCAATCACAGAAGTATTGCAATATTACAATAGTTTATTCAAAATATTCAACAGAGTAAAGTAGCGGAAGTCTTACAATAACTTAGGGTTACAAACCAGTTTTTTTCAAATCTCAAACCTTATGTAACATTATTACAAACCAGTAGTAGAGAAGTATCGGTAGTAACTTTATTACATCACATAAGCGGGATGCCTTGCCCAAAGGCCACAGAGTCTACTCGTCATCACTTTCTTCTTCAACCACGACGGTCATGCAACAAGGCTCAAAGCAGACATGTTCATGAACCGCACCTGCAACAAGGGGTTCAACAAACCCTGAGTACGAGAGTACTCAACAAGACTTACCCGACTAAGACAGACTCCAAGGGCATGCTAGCTTTAGGGAATCAAGGTACGGGAAATCCAGAATCAAAATTTTCTTTTACAGAAAAGCTTACTAAGGTAAGTCCTTATCTTCAACATTTTACTTTTACCATTGATGGTTCATTAACCAACTCTAGGTGACCCTAATCTAGATCAAAGTAATTATCATCAAAACACTTCCCATTCTTTCTTTCCATTCTAGTTCTTAACTACGCTGTAAGTCAAGTGATCAAGTCTCCATAACCGAGGAGCAACGACGATTCGAACTGATTATACCCAGCTGGGGATCTCTAACATCACGACATATGTAGAACCGAATCTTGCATATATCAACCCTCATTTAGATCTCCCAAAACAAGAACGTGTCCATCGCCACCCGAGAGTACAGTACTCCTCGAACCCGGCTTGATTCTAGCCCTGAGGGTACACGCTACTTCCGCCATCTCTCCACTCCTAGTGCGAGGTTAGACATTCTCGTAATGGAATCACCAACATTTTGGGCTTACCCAAGGCATGAGGCTAGTTGCAAAGTCTCGAAACACATGCCGACTTACAATGGACGGTCCTTAACTGACAAGACAGAAACACTACATTGAGACTCTTTCCCAATGCATGTTAGCAGTGGCCAAACCACCCGCCCGATCTTTCAGGTTCATTCTCATATTTCAATATTCATTAAGTATGTTGTCATGGCTATGTAAACATTTCATTTAAAAAGCTTAACTTCTAAGCATAGCGAAGCATACTACGCATTTTCCGTAAAACAGGTATCAAGGTGATATCGCAATAATCAAGGATGATAATGCAGCAATTGGGTTATCACTCAACTCCTAATTACTTAATGCAATAAACCATAGTATAAATAATAAAATATTTGTAAAACTCAAAGTAGGGTTTAAATGCACCGGGGCTTGCCTTGCTCTGACACGACGACCGACTCAAACTCGAGGACTCCAACGTCTGGTCCGGAACCCACCGACGATCGCTCTTCTTCGAAAGCTTGCTCGGTGACTTCGGCTTCTTCGAAAGCGGAAACTACATGAGTACATAACATGCTTTAACATGATGCTCGATGATAAACATGATGCTTGATGATAACATGCCACGAGTTACGACTTGAGTACAACTTCCCTTCACGGTACAGTTGCAAACAGAAAACCTACTAACTAGAAGCGACAAGTCTAGCGATACCAGCTTTTAACCTAAGCAAGTTACTAACGAGCTCACATATGGAATTAAGGTGCCAAAGATCACCAAAGAGTAGTGACCCAAGGACATCACTCAATCAAAAGGGCACACAACACTTAAAGTTCTCAAATTAACATTTATTTACTATTTAATTAATTAGGGCATAAATAATAGTTGATCAAAATTTTTATCTAAACAAGCTCAAACTTTTTCTATGGGTTAAGAATGATTTAAAACAGTGTCATAATAAATTTCATGATTTTTGGATTAATAAATTAATTATTAAAATTCCTGGAAGTTGCATTTAATCTTTATTGGAACTAATTAATTCTACTACACAAAGTATTCAAATTCATGATTTAACATTTTTTAGATAGTTTATACATTGAGAAGTTTACACAAAAATTTTCATGAATTTTGGAACTCTGCACAAATTTTAGTGAAATAAACAAATAATAGCACTATTCATTTATTTGAAAAAGAAAAAGAAAAACAAAACCAAACCGGGCCGACTCCCCTTCTTTCCTTCCGGTCCAGCCCACTGAACGGCCCGCTCGCGCGCGCCCGCGTGCTCGCGCCCGTGCTCAGCCCAGCGACGCGCCGCGGCCCAGCAACGTGGCTTGCCTCCGCCCGCGCGCGCTCCCTCCCTCTCGCTCACTGACAAGCCGACCCCGCATGTCATCGCCAACCTCCCGCCTCTCGCTCACTCCCGCGTGCTCGCTTGCTCTCCCACGGTGGCCGACCGGTGACCGGAGCTTCGGTCGACAAACCGACCCTACCATCACCATCTACACCACCCCACGATTCCATTTTGCTAGAAAACACCATGGTTCGAGCTCCGGCGACAGCTCACCGACGACGGTGGCGGCTCGACGGCCACGGTGCCCGGTGACTCGACGGTACAACGCGGTAGCGGTTAAATTAGTGTGAGGAAAATGATCAGGAGCTCACAGCGATGACGACGGCGGTCTCGGGGAGGACGGAGAGGAGCCGGAGTGGCCTGGCCACGGGAAGTGACAGCGGCGGTGCTCTGACCGGAGTTGGGCTGCGGCGATCCAGGCGGAGTTAGGGTCGCTCGAGTGGGTCACCAGATGTGCGAGGATGAGGCGGAGCTAATGGTGCGGTTTGCGTGGCCGGAGATGGCTCGACGGCGGTAGCGGCGAGCGGCGGAGCTGCGGTGGCGGCGGTGGCGAAAATGGTGAAACGGAAAATCGTCACTGTGAACTCGGTGTATTTATAGAAGACAGTCGCAACTACAGAGCTGGACTGCTCACGTCGTCGCGCTGGCATTCCTGACCGCGCGTGAAGGGTCTGGGCGGCCACGGCGGCTCGCCGGCGCCCATACCGCGCGGTGGCCGGCCGCCATTGGCGCGGTACTGTAGCTCCCCCCTAAATTTTTGAATTTTCAAACTATTTTCTTAATTTACTCTCAAATTTATGTAACAACTTGAAAAACTTCCAATCTATGAAATCTTTAGAATTTCAAGCTCTACAAGTTTTGTATTGAACACTTTTTAAAATTCTAACTGGATTTTGAAATTAGTTTAAATTCAAAAGGGGACACATTTTTAGGATTTGGTAATTTAGAAATTACTTTTGATTTCATATTGAAACTTCAAAATCTCCAAACACCAAAGTTGTATATCTTGACAAGACCTACAACTTCGCTGTTCAAAACATTTTCAAATTCTGCCTCCATTTTGAAATCTTAGTTTGGGGACAAAAATGAATTAAATCTGAAATTTGTTTATTTTCAAAATTGCTCCACATTTTACACTAAAACTTTGAAAACTCAAAACACCAAAGTTGTAGCCCTTGAAAAGTTCTACAAACTTGGTTTTGAACTTTTTCCCAAATTTTGCTTAGATTTTGAATTATTTCAAAAGGGGTAAAACAGGGTTTTGAAATTTAGGATTTTCGGAGGAATTTTCAATTGAAATTTGTTGCTACTTTGGTTTGTGATTACTTAGTGATCAAAACATCATCCAAGGGCATCATTTGGACCAACATGACATGGTTGACCAAATGCCACTCTTGGTTGACCAATTTAGCTTGTGAAATTCTTTTACATTTTTCCCTAAATTTGAATTTGAATTCGAATCGGAAAACCCGTGACAAGTTTTGGGACTCCAACTCAAACTCAAACTTGGAGCTTCATTTTAGGTGTTGTACTTAAGCTCATACCCTACACTTGACACTAGTGTGCAACAGAGTCACACACCTCAAATTACGCAGGGCATGGACTAAGTATTTGCGGTGGCATTCAAATTTAGGGTTTTCGGGTTCGGATCACACCACAGAGAAGCACATCCAATCTGGATAAGTAAACTTGTTTTAATTGGTGCATAACAAGGGTGACCAAATCATGGATGCTTTGCGATGCATTATGATGACATGGCAGATTAATTAGCACTATAACACCCGGGGTGTTACAAGAGGTGAGTTTTTTCTATCAACCACTTGAGGAGGAGGATGGGGAGCATCAACATCTTGAGCTTGTGCCTCGGCTTGTTCATGAGAGACATGAGTGTCTTCATTTTCAACTCTCTCATTCTTGTCATCGTCTTGAGGCACATGTGATGAAGATGGTGGATCGACAATTTGTACATCGTCTTCATCATCTTTTGGCTTGGTGTCTCCCACCGGCATGTTCTTCATTGCCTCCCTCAAGGGTTCATTACCTACATTATCATAATTCTTAATTGCTCCTTGGGAGCCATTAGATTCATCAAATTCCACATCATATGTTTATTCAACCAAACTGGTGGCATGGTTAAATACTCTATATGCTTTGGACTTTGATGAGTAACCAACAAGAAAACCAATATCACAACGTCTTTAAAACTTCTCTAGGTGTTGATGCTTCTTGTAGATGTAGCATTTTCAACCAAACACCCGGAAGAATGAGACATCTGGCTTCTTCCCATTTAGCAACTCATAGGGGGTCTTGCCAAAAAACTTTTGTAGGAAGAGGCGATTTGAAGTATAGCATGCGGTGTTGATTGCCTCGGCCCACAACTTCTCCGGAGTGTTGTACTCATCTAACATTGTTCTTGCAAGGGTGATCAAAGTCCGGTTCTTTCTCTCAACTACACCATTTTGTTGAGGAGTGTAGGTTGAAGAAACTTCATGCTTGATTCTAATTTCATCACAATAAGCTTCAATGTTTGTGTTGTCAAACTCTTTTCCATTGTCACTTCTAATCTTCTTTATCTTGACTTCAAATTCATTTTGAGCTCTCTTTGCAAACTTCTTGAAGCAATTGGCCACTTCGGATTTGTCATGAAGGAAGAAAGTCCATGTGTACCTTGAGTAGTCATCCACTATCACAAGACAATAGAGATTTCCACCCAAGCTCTTGTAGGTTATAGGCCCAAACAAATCCATGTGTAGAAGTTCTAGCACTCTTGAAGTTGACATGTAAGCTTTGGTTGGATGAGTGTTTGCAACTTGTTTGCCCGCTTGACATGCACTACAATGTTTGTCCTTTTCAAACTTTACATCCTTCAATCCTCTCACTAATTCTTTCTTCAATAGCTTGTTGAGAGTGTTCATTCCAACATGTGCAAGCCTCCTATGCCAAAGCCATCCAAGTGAGGTCTTGGTGAACACACATGTCATTAAGTTTGCATCTTTGGAGGTGAAGTCAACAAGATAAAGATTATTGTATCTAAAGCCTTTGAATATCACTTGATTGTCATCTATCTTTGAGACTACCACTTCATTAGGTGTGAACAAGCATTGGAAGCCAAGGTCACAAAGTTGCCCAACGGATAACAAGTTGAAACTCAATGATGCAACATAGAGCACATTTGAGAGAGAGTGATCATTTAATATTGCAATCTTGTCTATACCCTTGACTTTGCTCCTTGAATTATCCCCAAATGTGATCTTCTCTTGACATACCCCATTCTCTTCAATGGAGGTGAACATACGAGGGTCACCGGTCATATGTTGAGTGCAACCACTATCAATAACCCAATGAGATCCACCGGTCTTGTAGTTCACCTACACACAAGAGATCAAGCTTTTTGTTTAGGGACCCACACTTGAGAGGGACCCTTGACTTTCTCAACTAGTGACTTGGCAACCCATATTTTCTTAGGCCTATTCTTGTTTGAGGGACCCAAGAACATAACTTTCATCTTTCCACTTGAATCTTTTCTTAGCATGTAATGAGCATTGAAGGCAAAGGGTCTAGCATGCTTGGGCAAGGGTTGTGGTGGTGGAGTTTTGCACTCATGAGCAAAATGGCCTTCTTGTCCACACTCAACACATCTCTTTGGCTTGGGCTTTGACTTGCTTTGTTGTTGTTGAGCTTTAGCCTTCTTCTCTTGATTTGTCAAATAACCAATGCCACTTCTATCCATCTTCATTATGGTGTTCATGAGTAGCTCACTTTACAAATATTGACCTCTTGTGAACTTGCTTAGGCCGGTCTTGAGATGCTCTTTCTCTTGCTTGAGCTTTTTGTTTTCTTCAATAAGTGACTCATTTGATGTTTGCTTCTCAAGAGCCATCAATCCTTTTAGCTTCTTGTTCTCATTTGCAAGCTTCTCATTTTCACTCTTGATCTTGGCATAATCATCATAGTTGTTGGACACAACCACACTCTTACCTTTGCTACTAGAACCTTGCTCAATGCTTTCAATGATCAAGTCATCACATGATGTAGCTATATCAAACTTAACAACCTTGTTAGTAGCATCATGTGTCTCAAGAGAAAGCTCATTAGCTACCACAAGACTATCATAGTCAATTTTCAATATAGTATATTTGTCTTTTAGAGAGTTGTGCCTAGTGATGAGCTCATCATGCTTCTTCTCAAGTTTATCATGTTGATCTCTAAGCTCTTTGTTAGAAGTTTTGAGCTCCTTGAGAGTAGAAGACATAATTTCATTTTGATCTTTGAGCTCATCGCTAGCCTTTTGTGCACTTTCAAGCTTAGATGAGAGTGATTCATTTTCATTTTGAAGCTCATCATATTCATTTCTAGTTCTTCTTATGACTTTAGAGTATTTGTTCAACAATTTTACAAGTTCATCATAAGAAGGTGCGTCATATTCATCATCACTATCACTATCATCATCATCATCACTATCATGGTTTTGTACCTTTCGTTCACCCTTGGCCATAAGGCATAGGTGAGTAGTGGACGATGATGGTGAAGGTGGCGGTGAAGGTGGTGATGAAGATGTCGGTGAAGATGATGGCCCCATCACAAATGCGGCAACCTTCTCTTTCTTGTAACACCTCAGGTGTTTAGCTCCATAATTGCATTGCATTTGCATAAGCATAAGCATGCATCATTCATGTTATTTTATGTGGTTGCAACAAATATGATTGTTTTTAGAATTTTGTTTGGCTCACATCATGTGACACTAGGGAGTTGGTGTAACTAAAGGGTAGAGTAGCCAATTATATCTCACAACACCTTAGTATATACTTAGGGTCTCTAATGGAGCAAGGTTCATGTTGACCAAAATCACCAAAATGCCCTCCAAGGTGTAGTTGACCAGCATTTAGCCCTAGGATGCTCTAGTTTGACCAATTAAAAAGTCTAGCTTAGAGACCTTGCATGAAGGAGCACCCTTAAGCAAAGTTGTAGGGAATTTTATGGGGAACAAAAGTCTCAATATGACCATCTCATGAAACTGGCCAGAACATGCTCAAAAATGGCCCACAAGTCAGCTAGAGGGGCTGTCTCAACACTTAGAAAATTTTGCTAAGTCCCAAAAGTGCCCTCCAGTTTTACTGTGGCCTACTTTAGAAGCTTGTAGTTTACAAACCAGGCCAAACCAGCTTCCACTCATGTTGACAAACTTGTAGCCCTCATGTAGCTCTACAACATTGCCAACATCACCCATACCTGGTTCTCAATGGTTTAGGAGATATAGTGTCAAGAAATTAGGGTTTTAGTCGGTGTCATTAACTGAAAACATGTTTTAGTTTCACAGGGCACCACTTTGGGGCTATGTAGTTTCAAATCTAGGCCGAACCAGTCCAAACTCCAATTGACAAACTTGTTGCCCTCACATAGCTCTACAAATTTGATGTTGTCATCTTGGACCGAATCGAGCTGTGTTGGAAGATAATCAGCGCCAAACTTTCACTGTCAGTCACCGTTTGGCCTCATCGATTCAGTCAACGATCGCGCCTTCAGTCAGACACCGGCCGTGTCGTGGCGCTCAGGCAGAAGAGCGCCGCCGCGTGGCGTCCAAGCGCTGCCGTCGCCTCCACGTCGCGAGCCCAGGCGTGGGTTTGAACACCGAGCGGACACCTCCACCCCCTCACTCGCGCTCACTCTCCTCCCCCTCCCTCTCGCTCTGGCCGGGCTCACCGAGGCAGAAAACAGAGGCGCCATTGCCACTGCAGCCTTCTCCGTGCTCGCGCGAGCTCACCGTCTCACCACCGTCCTCCAAATCCCGTTCACTACTCCGCCAGCATCCTCTCCACCTCCTTCACCCGTTGCTTGACCGGATTGTGCAGAGGTGAGGGCGAATTTTGGTTTCCGCCACCGCGAGTCCTCGCCGGCGTACTGTCCGTGCGGCGGCTCACCGTGGCCAGCTCCCTACGGTCACCCTCCAATCTCCCCGCTACGTGTTCTGGGTTCCGGGGTGGGTAGAGCAGCCTAGGTGATGACGCTACCGGATGGGATGGCCTGTACACGTCGGAACACCGTCATGCGCTGCCCGCGCCATGGCCGTCGTGTGGTGCTCACGTGGCCAGCGGCACTCGCTCCACCTCCGTCCTCTTCCTTGGCATGGAGAGGTCCGCCATGTCCTCAGGAAGCCGTAGCACACCTCACTTAGGTCCCTGGCCCCCGGAGCTCGCCGGACCACCACCGGGTGCCCCCTCCGAGCCGCGGTCGCCATGGCCATCGTAGCTAGGGTGGTATAGGGTCAGCAAATCTAGGTTTGGTCGATACGGGAAGTCATGGGGAAGCCGTTGGTGCTCTTCCCGTCGCCGGAGGCGCCGTCGTCGGTGAGCTAGAGCACGCCGGAGTCGCGGTCATCTTCCCCCTTCGCTCTTCTCTCTCTGGCCTGCGGGCCCGCGCTGTCAGCGCCACGCGCGCGCGCGCGGGAGTCCGGGATGGGCCGCGCGCTGGCTGGGCCGCACTGTCAAGCCGGGCTGGCCCAGCACTGTAGCGGGTTAGGGTTCGGTTTTGTTTTTCTTTTCATATTTGTCACAGATTTTTGTTGATGTTTGGAAAATATAGATCTAGGGTTTTACTTGCCCAAAAATTATGAGATAAATTTTGTTAGGATCTACATGATGTGTAGTATTTTAGAAAAAGATAAATCTGGTTTGTGATGTTTAGTTTTTGGGAGAATTAAATAGATCTTTCAAATGTGTTTTGAAATGAAGGCAAATTTGCTAAATGTATAACTTGAGCTGTAGTCTTCCAAAAATTATGAAATTTAGTGGGTAGGCTAAGTTATACCTATATTAGCTCTGGTAAAAATTTGGGCAGTAGTCCTTAAGTACTTTTCAAGTTATAATGCTATCATGTTATTTTAGGAAATAATTGAATGAATTTTAGTAATTTTTCTACATGTGCAATGTTCTTATAAATTTTTGGAGAATGTCTTGGTGCCATAAAGTGTCTAAGAAAAATATGAAATCTATTGTTTGATACTTTTCAATATGATTTGTTAATTATACAAAAATCAGCCTTTTGGAATTGTGAATTTTTTATAGGGAGTTTCTGTAAATAAATTTAGTTCAAATTTTTACAGTTCTCTCTTTTTGAGTCAGAGAGTCTCCTGTAATTTTTGTAGAATTTTAGGAACAGTTTACATATATGTTTAAAATTCCACTTAATTAATTAAGTAAATTAAGAAATGAGTATAAATAAATATTCTAGGTGGGCACACCTTACTTTCTGGTGTTTTTGTGACCAGTGTGAACTTTTGGTAACATTGGTTTGGTCTTAGAGAAAGTTTGCCACATGAATAAATATTTAATCCTTGTAATTCTAGGTTCTCTGGACAGCTGGTAGTATATTTGGGTTTGACCTTTGATAAAGGTGTTTGCTGGAAAACTTGTGAATACCAAAGTTATAGTAAACTTGATAAACTAGCTTATGTCAAAATTTTGGAGCATTTGGCTTAGTAGTTTGGGAGTTATTGCTGTTTTATGTGACAGTCCAGAATTGGCTGCTCTCTGTTTAGAGAGGACAGATTCTAGAACTTGAGAAATTCGACATGGAAAACTTAGGAATTAAGGGTTGAGGTCTGAAAATGATTTGTAGGGCATTTCATAAGCTTTCCAGATTGTCTTAGATCATATCTTTTGGAGTTGAGAATCTCCAGTTATGTTAGAAACAATTAGCGGCTGTCCAGAATGTCTTGCTGTGATATTTTGGTGTTGGATGTGGTAACCTAAGTAATGTTACTATTGTGTTTGTTAGGTGTTAGGGCCTTAACCGAAGATGAACAGATATACCTTAGGTTGAGTAGATTAGGTGAGTACTTCTCCACCGGAGAGGAAATTTGCACCTAATACTTGAAGTGATTTGAATAGGGCTTTAAGAGCGTTGTAATGCATTTCATTCCGAGCATACTGCATCTTTCATTATGCATCCATGAGATTTATTATGCACTCATGCAATAGGTGTTCCGAAGGGGGTAGCACTCCTCGAGTTCGAGCAAGTGATACCGGAGGAAGTCCAGGACCAGCCGGAGCAGCCAGAGGAACCAACCGGCGACGAAGCTCCTGCCGGAGATCTGCCCGAGTGTCCTGACCACCGGCCTTCGACCTTTCTAAAAGGCAAGCCCTGGTGCATGCTGAACCTATCGTTTTATAAATCTATCTTGAGTATTTTTAATTGTTTACTGCATTAAGTTGTAGGAGTTGAATGAAAACACTTGTTGCATTATACCTGTCCTTGTCCAGATATCATACTTAAATCCTAAATTAGGTTTAGGCACGTGTCAATGCTTAGCTTTGCTTAGTACGGTAGAAGTCGGGTGATTTACGGTCATCCGCGAGATGTAGGAGTTGAATGAAAACACTTGTTGCATAAAGGTGGCCTGTGCGACCCTGGTAGGGGTCTGCACGGTGAGTGTTAGAAATACCCCTCCAGCTGGATAGGAATTCGATTCGAATCACCGTCACTCCCGGTTAGTGAGCACTTGACTTGAGCAGCGGCAACATAGATCTCATTAAATGAACAGATGGTTAAGTGAATGATATAATGTTGCCACAATTTATACCTGCTCTGGATATAATATTGATAATTGTTTGATTATAATCAAGTGCATGCTTAGTACAGGTGCTAAGATAGATGACAGGTAAATGCTAAAAATAACTGCTAGTACAGGTCATAAGAGTCTCAATTACTTATGCCTTTATGCAAAATGTGATGTCAGCTAGCCTCTTGTGTAAGCCTTGCATAATCCTTGGTGTCATCTTATTTCTGGTTTATGACGGGTAAGTCTAGCTGAGTACATTCCAGTACTCAGGGTTTATTCCCTCCTGTTGCAGATGATATGCTCTATCAAGGCTTCTGCAAAACTTGTCTCCACCCTGCGGGTGACGAAGACTAGATCACTAGGGCGTGATCATCTTTATGTACTTTCCTGATGCTTTTGCGGGTTGTTGATCAACAAGACTGGCAGTAGTTAAACGACTGGAGTGTGTTATGCTTCCGCTACTTTCTAAACTTGGTTTGTAATAATTGCGACTCCGTGTGTGTAAACTTATTTCAGAACTCCTTGTGAAATGTAACGTATGATGTTGTATGTTGAATGATGTGATCTTGGTTGTAAGCAAATTGGTTTGAAATCATTCGTGGTTTCGATTGACTACCGGGATTATATGGGCTCAAGTCCGAAAATTTGAGCGCTTCGGTGCTTGTTTTTGTACTTGTGCTCTTATAATTTGGTCGGTTCTGTTACATTTCTCATCATCGCTCTCATCATCAGAGGACTCACAAGATGATTCAATGTCGGTGAGCCAATCACCAACAATATATGCTTTTCCTCCCTTCTTCTTCTTGTGAAACTCTTTCTTCTTGCCATCCTTCTTCTTGTATGGCTTGTTTTTCTTCCTCTCTTCTTCTTCATCAATTGAATCATTCTTCTTGCCCTTGTTCTTGTTCTTGTACTTGTCTTTTGGAGGTCTAGGGCATTGATGAGCTAAGTGGCCAAGATCACCATAATTGTAGCAATCCATCTCCGAGATGGGCTTCCTTTTGCTACTTGTGAAGAATTTCTTCTTCTTGCCATCAAACTTGATGTCACTCTTGTTTAGCTTCTTTAGCATCTTAGTGGTCTTCCTCACCATGAGTGCAAGTGATGCATCATCAATATCACTTTCACTTGAGTTCTCTTGCACCATCATGGCTTGGCCCTTCTTCTTCTTGTCATGGCTAGCCTTGAAGGCCAAGTCCTTCTTCTTGGAAGATAATGAGCTCTCTTCCGGAGTGATGTGCATGTACATCTCATGTGCATTGATCTTCCCCAATACTTATGTCGGTGTTGCGGTGGAGAGATCACTTTAATGAAGCACGGTGACAATGTGACCATACTTCTCAACGGGAAGAACACTCAAGATCCTCCTTGCAATATCCGTTTGGCTCATTTGAGTGAGCCCAAGAGCATTGAGGTCCTCTACAAGAACATTCAATCGAGTGTACATGTCATTAGCACTTTCTTTGGAAAGCATCTCAAAAGAATTGATTTTTTTTAAAGCAATATGATAGCGTTCCTCACGCTCACTCTTAGTTCCCTCATGGAGAGCATAAAGGTTTTCCTACAATTCATGAGCGTTCTTTGTATTACGCACACGATTGAAGATATCCTTGTCTAAGCCACGGTAGAGTGCATTTTTGGCCTTTGCATTCCACCGATCGTACTTCTCCTCGTCACCACTTGGGTTGGCGGGATCCTTGATAGCGGGAAGCCCTTCGGTTGCGGCTCTAAGGCACCCAACATCTATGGCTTCGAGGTACGCCTCCATTCAGATTTTCCAATATGGAAAATCATCCCCCTCAAAGGTGGGAGGTGGTCCTTTCCCGTTAGACATCTTGCTCTAGGCGGTAAAGCCTAAATTAGGAGCAACTCGGCATCGATACCAATTGAAAGGATCAAGATGCCCAAGAGGGGGGGTGAATTGGGCTTTTCTAAAAATTGATTGCAAGAATTAAATCCTACAAGCCGGAATTCACCCCTAGTGCCTACTTGTGTTCCAATAGATTCTGCCGGTAAAAGTTTTGCACCCTAAGTTTCAATCCTAGTCTAGCATGGCAATTCTAGGAAAGTAAACCAAGCAATGAAAGTAATACAAGAATGTAAATGCTTGAAAGTAAGGGGCAAGGAACAAGGCGATGTTTTCCTGAGGTATCGGAGAGTCGCCACTCCCCACTAGTCCTCGTTGGAGCACCCGCACAAGGGTGTAGCTCCCCCTTGATCCGCGCAAGGATCAAGTGCTCTCTACGGGCTGATTCTTCGACACTCCGTCATGGTGAATCGCCCAAAACCGCTCACAAGATGAGTTGGGTCATCCACAAGCTCCGCCGGATGATCACCAAACTCCCAATCACCACCAAGCCGTTTAGGTGATGGCGATCACCAAGAGTAACAAGCTAGAACTCTCACTTGACCACAACGAGCCTAATGAGAAGATGGATGCACACTTGCTACTCTCTAATCACTAGTGAGGGACTCTCAAGCTTTGATTCTCAAATCACAATCCTCACTAGAGCTCTTGCACTCCCTTGCACTCCAAAGGTGTTTCTCATCTGAACAAATGAGCAACAGACCTCTAAAAGAGGTGGAGGGGATGTATTTATACACCCCACAGTCAAATTCAACCGTTACCTGCCAACTCAGCAAAATACGAGGTGACCGGACGCGCCGGTCGAAGTGACCGGACGTGCTGGTCGCTCGTAACGGTCGAAAACCTGAAATAACGGCTGAGTGACCGGACGCGCCGATCAGGGGTGACCGGACGCGTCCGATCGTGCAGGGAGCTTACTGTACTCTGACCTGACGCGCGACCGTGTCCGATCAATGATGACCGGACGCGTCCGGTCGTCAGAGTACCATACTGGAACGTGACCGGACGCGCCGATCACACCCCAGTCACGTCCGATTAGGTGATTTCCCTCAAGTGACACGTGTCAGCCTGAACACCGCGTCCGGTCCTCGCAAGGATCGCGTCCAGTCAACAGCGCTGAGACACAGTAGCGGTTTAGAACTGACCGGACGCGTCCGGTCAAGCCAGACACCGCGTCCGGTCAAGGGAAAACGTCTCTAAACACTCCGAAACGCGACACAACTTGAACCAAGTTGCTTCCAACTGAACTTTGAGCTATTCTAGAGCTACCTAGTGCTAAGTTTGACAAGTGTGCACCACACCTAAACACAAGACTCACCTAGGTCAAGCTACTCGCTCATGCCCCCTTTATAGTACGGCCAAAGGAAAAAGCTAAGATCCTAACGACTATTCCGAATGTAACTCAACACCTTGACATCCGGAACTAACCGTCCTTAATCTTGACGTCAATCCTTTGAAAACCGAAACGATTTCCATCAAGGGGCATGAATACCATAGTGCCCAAAGCAGTTATCAACCCCATAACCTAACTTACCAAAGTCTCTGCAAAACACACGTTAGTCATGGTAATAAAGCGTTGTCATCAATTGCCGAAACCAACTCTCGGGGCCTAGATGCTTTCAAATAAGAATAACTCCGCAGATGAAGTGCAAAACTATCACCATCTAGGCATCCACAAACAAACGTTAAGATCCATAGACACGCTCTACGATACTCAAGAGTCGATCAACTCATAAGTCAACCCATTTTTGGGATGGAACTCTTGTGTAGATCCTTCATGATCACTAGTGCTATGGAGCAACAACAGGTTATTTCCTACTGTCTCCTATTCCCACCATATGTATGCATGCACTCTATAATTTCACATTTTTGCATTGGTTTCTCTTTCACTACATATCTTCTAGCATTGTTAGGCCCCATTCGCTTGTCTTATAATTCGTACTTTTCAGCTTGTTTTTTTAATCAGAACAGTATTTTCTCTCATAACAAATCAGCAAATAGTACTTTCAGTCACGGTTTTTCAGCGAAGCGATCGGACTCTTATTTGCTTCTCTACACAGGTGAACATGTATATATCCAAATACATGTTACATATGTGAAAGTAGCTGGCCCATTAATATGGACTACTTGCTCGTCTTGCACCCAATTATAAATGGGACGGCCTGAATCGAAGCCAATGAATGTTCTAGGTCGAGAAAAGGATATTCTGAGTCTAGAAGAAGAAAGGAAAATAAATGAAAAGAATAAATAGAAATAAAACTCTGGTTAAGGAGAACAATATGCCATGTTTGCCAGTTCACCAGTTGTTTGTAGTGTAGGGCCAGTTGGGCCGAAACATAATCTACAAACAGTGCAGCATGCAGAATGGCTGTCGGACCTTATTAAGTCTGTTGGGCCAAAACAAAAACAAGCGTGCGGGTCACGGAGATCAGGAGGCATGAATGGGCTTTTCCTTACACCCATATTCTGCTGAGATATTTTCAATCAAGGCCCGTTTGCGCTTCAGGAATAGGGTTTTCCTTCCACCAGTATATTCTGCTGTTATATTTTCAACCAAGGCCCGTTTGGCTGGCATGGCTATCAGCTGCCAGCCTTCTTTGTAATTTGTAATCAAAGGTCAAGAGCACAAGCCAATCAGATTCACAGTACACAGGATAAGAGGGAGCACAAGAGCAGCTGCTGTTTGGGTTCCTTCCTTGTGTTTTCTTCAAAGTGCTCCACTTCCCTCCCGGACGGCTAATAAAACTACACCATCTGTCACGAGAGGAAGAAATTTTACTCCAACCATTCTTAAATGTAACCAAATTTGTATAAACAATAAATTTATTATCACTGAACTACGATGGGATTCATTTGTATGACTGTTGGTGCCTTGCATGCACTTGATTCGAAAACTGCAAGCACACGGTGACATATTGTCATAGCTTTTCCTCAAGATGAGTATTCTACTTAGCACCCACGAATTAGACAAGGATGAGAATGAGAGAGATTATGCACCAAAAAAAGGGGTAAAAATAAACCGTAACAAGCTGATCATGAGAGGATTCTGCACTACCCAAATTAGATGGCCAGTTCGTTGTAGTTTCAGAAACGATGAACTACAAACTAGCATCCATACACATTAGCTGACTACATTTTTGTAGGAACGATCGATCGATGACACATAGCTAGAGCAGGGGCAAACAGATACTCCTACTGTGCTACCAAAAGCTAACTAGCTCCTGAATGTGCAGACCGCATACGGCACTGCACGTCTGCACCACTACTGAACCATCAACAGTGGCAGTTGGATCTAGTCCAAGATGACGAGTGGGTCGTCGGAGGTGGCGCCCCTGGAGGTGATCTCCTGCGGCAGGCCGCCGCGGAGTACCTGCACACGGAACACCACCTCCATCTTCTTCCCCTCTTTGCTGCTATCGTTTCCGTCTCTTTCAGTTGCAGCAGCAGCTTCAGTTCCGGCAGTAGTGGGCACGACGAGCTCGAAGACGCAGGCGTCCCCGAGCCGGAGCCCGGAGCCCGTTGTCGCGGGCGAAGTCCTTCCAGCCCCCCTGGAGCCTCCTCCACTTGCCGACGCTGCAGTAGCTCACCGTCCACGACCGGCCGCGGCAGAGGAGCACCGCGGGCGCGCGCACCTCCGGGAGGTGGCGGTGGAAACGAGCCGGGATGATCTGAAACAAACAGTACGGTGTGCCGTGTGCGTGCAGCAAGACTTGTCACTCTCCCACTCCGTGACCTGCGTGCGTGCGTGAGTAGGATGTGATGTGTACCTGCTGGAAGGGCACCTGGACTTGGCTCTTGCACATGACGCTGGTGAAGAAGGGGTTGTCGCCGGACAGCGGGGTCACCTCCCAGTCGTCTGAAGCCTCAAACGGCGGCAATGGCGGCTCCTCCTCCTCGCAAGTCTCCACCTTTGGCTTGATGCTGGATGCACAGCCAGGGACCTCCATCTGACAGGGATCAAAGAGCTCTGCAGAAAGACCTGAAAAATGAAAGCTTTTCAAAGAAACATTTGGATTGCCATATGCAGATCGATGCAGCCAGGAGTACCTGAGCAGGCAGAGAAAAGAGGGCAAAGGTTCTTGCTTCAGTCAGAGCTCCTGGACTGGCATTTCATCACTGACGGATAGCCTCACTCACCTCTTGGTTGGCTGGCCCTTTATATTGGAGAATGGAGAAACGTCTTAAATGGAACACCTACCAGCACTGGTCAAGCTTTAACCAATGGTCTGCATGGTTCACCACGTAAGAGGGGCATGCCATGCGCCTAGAGATTAGATCGCCAACTCCGATGCCATGTCAGTCACGGCTTTCACAAAGAGAGCAATGGCGTTGAGAACATCTCAGCAACGTATATGCCACCGCCGCTCCCTGCAAAAGGTAAACGAGGGAAAATCAGACCACTTCTGAGGCCTCAAAATCACAACATACAGTCCATTCTGATTATTTGAACCAAAAGTGAAGACGAATCAGAAAGGCAAAGTAGACATCAGAAGCAACACAATCAGCCTGCTGAACTTCATTCACGCTGTGCACCAGTGCACTTGATGCAATTGCTCCATGCTGATTATTAAACTTTGCATCATGTATTAACTTCAAAAGACCCCAGCTAACAACAAAACGCATTGCCCATGGCTGCCTATTTCAACCAGATAATAACTACCACATATGTAAGGTTTGTAGAAATGATCCTAGAATAAATGAAGGATGCAAGGGATGCTAGGCTAGCATCAGTCCATTTTCAGGTTGTTTGCCTGTATTCATAAGGTATTGGTTGAGAAGAAGCGCATACCTCCGTATCCTTGGTTGTAGCATCATTGCTCCGTATTACCTCCTCATCCTGGGGAGACGTATCCAAAGAATTTCCAATCGATAACTTACCAACCTGAAATGAAGGAATTGGTCAGTAAGAAAGCAAGTCTTATTAAAGTTTGTCCACAAATTTATCGCAGAGTTTATACCCACTGAAAGGAAATAGCAAGAGGCAAACACGTCGAAGCACTGCATGAGATGATTTTGCCAATTGGTTTTTTCTTCTCTTATTGAGCATGTGTAATATTGCTCTTTTTTTAGAAGGATGTGTAATATTGCTAGGCCCGAGGGGCCGAGCAATTGTTGGCTCTAAATGTACTACGGGCTTGTTTGGTTTTCTCCAAAAGACCCAATAAGACGGCCCATTTTACCATTTGTGCACTACTACCCTGCCAGGTTGCGCCCCTATCTTCACAAATACTCCCTCCTGCCCATGGCCCATCCCAAGAGAAATACAATTTTCGTTTTCGATAGTCAAATAATTAAAAATTTAACTGGACCTATAAAAAAAGCATATTAACATTTAGGGTGTGGCTAGCGCCTAGACGTCTGGACGCCAGCACCCGTCTAGACACCCACGCCTATCCCTCTGCTACCCTCTCTCTCTCTCTGCTCGCGTCTAGACGCTTGCCCACATACTTCGCATGCTGCTGCGCACCTGCGCCTGCTGCTCGCGTGCAGCTGCTCACACGCATGGACGTGGGGACCGCCCGCACACACGGGGACTACCTCCACCCGCGCTCGCTTTCCTCACCTGCTAATAAAAACACTTGCAACATGAAACATTTGCTACAAAATACGTATGAAACAGGTGAAGCATTCGAAACATAAGCTTGCAACATATGTATATAACCACTGCAACATATGCAACATTCAAATACAACACTTGCAACATACGTCTGAAATAGATGAAATATTTGTAACATACACTTGCAACATATGTGTATAGCTAATGCAATATCTAGATAAAAACTTGCAACTTGCAACTTGCATCATGAAAACACTTGCTGCAACGTAAGACTAAAAACAGATGAAATATTTGGAACATACTCTTTGCAACACACGTGTGAAACATATGCAACATCCAGATCAAAACGTTTGCAACATACGTCTGAAACAGATGAGACATTTTGAACAAACACTTGCAATATTCATCTAAGACACTTGCAACATGTGCAACATCCCGATCTAGTTTTGCAACATCTGTATGAGGCACTTGCAGCATACCTCTAAAACATCTGAAACACTTGAAACATACACTTGCAACATGCACTTTCAACGCAGCGCAACATCTCCTTGTTGCTTGGGAGAATGGAGGCTCGTCAGGGTGTGGAGTTCACCGGAGACAGTAGCCTTGTAGCGCTTGTAGGTAGCGGCTTGGCGGCACTTGTAGGCGACGGGCCGGCGGTGGCGGCTGCGTGATGCGGCAAGGAGGCAACGCCGGCACGACTGGCAGAGGAAGCCAGATTCATCGAGGAGCGACTCGTGCTGGGTCTGCCACGCTGGTCTGCCCGTGACTAGGGCCGTCGGCGCCGTTGCACCGCGTGTCAAGGGCCGCTCGGATCTCCGCGTCGTGGCCCACTCATGCTGAGGCCATGCCGAGGCGCTGTGTCGCCCGTGGCGGGACGCTTGCTCGCACCGTAGCGAGCGAGAGAGGGAGGGAGTAGCGTTGGAGGCATGCAAGATAGAGAAAATGGAGGCATGGAGACACGAGAGAGAGGAACGGTGACTGATATTTTCCAAAGCACGCACAAGCGGTATAAATACAGGCGGCGCGGGCAGGTCAGGGTCCGTCCGGACGTCCATCCTCATCCTATCATTACCATAACATTTGTGATATCCAATAAAATATTATTAAATTAATTATGAAATTTTTTTGTTGCCAATCTATTTAATTAAAGACATAAACGTCGATATTATTTCCTACAAAGTAACTTTAGTCAAATTATTAATCTTTTTGGGACAGCGGAGCGACTCTTGCGTTCCAGAGCCCACCGACCGTATACATATCCTGGTGAGATGGTTGGCACACGTTTTAAACAAGAACTGAGAATTCAGGATACAAGCAGCAGCTGCTGCAGCTCATTGGGTAGTTGGGTTCCTTGTTTTCTTGGCATGAGCTGCACTTTCTTCCACCCTATAAAACTACTATATAATAAGTATAAAAGTAGTTAAAAAAACTTGAGCACGCGGATCACGGCCTCCATCAATCACACGCAACAGCCAGCTCTTCTCTTCTGACTTCTGACTTCTCTGATCTGCTATGCTCTTGTACACCGACACATATCACAGACCAATAGACCATCGTCTCTTGCTCACACCTCCACCCTGTCCCTGCCCCTGCCCTTGCTTGCTCCCCCACACACATTCTTGGCAGTTGGCACAGCAGAGCTGCTACTTCAAGGCACGGCCATGGCGCTCTCCGGCTACCCAGAGACGACCCCGCTGCAGCTCCTGCTCTTCTCGCTGCTGCTGCTGCTGCTCGCTGGCTCGGCGGTGGCCTTGCCGGCGCGGCCGGCCATGGACCGCGCGCGGTGGCAGGTGGACAGGGTCAACCGGCGAGGCCCCTCCCTCGGCCTCGTCATGTCGTACGTCGACGAGGCCACCGCGCTGCAGGCCTCCGGCTACTTCACGCCTTGGCGTGTCCTCCCCTTCGTTGACCTCTATGGTAACCTCAGCCGTCCATTTGTTCATTCACGTGCTTATTATTATCTGCTCCGACGATCCCCCTGTGGTCATCTGTTGGTCTGTCTGGATACTCATGCCTGCCTGCAGCCTGCCTGACTGACTGTTCCTGCCGTTGACTTTTCTGGTGCCATTTCCATGACCTGCTGATATAAAAATGGTAATACAGAACATAAGCATGAGATGAGATGACATGAGATGCTGTAATATATCAATTCAATTCACAGCTACAGTACATTATCCATACAATTATTTCCCTCTTCTTGGAAAAAAAGCATAAACAATGACTGATGAGCACCCGGCCCGGCACTATCAGAGCTAATTGTAGTGTCAGCTTACTATGTTTCCATAGAAGACATAAGAGGACGTGTTTAGTTGAAGGGCTGTAAAGTTTTTGGGGTACCGTAGCATATGTGTAACTATAGCAATTAGTGTCCAATTATAGACTAATTAGGCTAAAAAGATTCGTTTCGCAAAATACATGCAAACTGTGTAATTAGTTATTTTTTTATCTATATTTAATGCTCTATGCATGCCTCCAAACATTCGATGGGATGGAGTGTAAAGTTTTTGGGTGGGAACTAAACAGCTTCTGAAGACAAAAATAGCATGACTTCCTGGCCCTCAAACAGGAAAGAACGTGTCATGGTTGCGTTAAAAAAAAGAAGAAATGCGTAGGATGTTATTATAGGACTCTGATTTTAGGTGTCATTAATATCCGTGTAAGCTTAACATGTTGCCACAAAAGAAATAAGCGCATGACAGAAATAGCATATAATAACCTACTTGACCTTAAACAGGAAACATGTGTCGCAAGTTGTTGTCACAGGCCTCTGGATTTTTCGTTTCCTTTTGTTGTACCTACCTACCTACCTACATGCATCCATACTTTGTTCGCTTCAAAATCATAAGGCAATGTTCCAGTTAATCATCAAGAGCGTAATTATATCCTATTACTGGCCCCTCACAATGCAATCTGACCTACCACGATGTTTCAAGACGACGGTATCACATCGGCAGCATTCATGGTGTGAAGGATATTGCCCTGTTTGTTTGAGCTTATCAGCCAAATCAGCCAGCCATTCAGCAGTATTTTTCTCTCACAATAAATCAGCGAACAGTACTTTCAGCCATGGCTTATCAGCCAAGCGAACAGGACGAATCATGTCATTCGGTGACGTCAGTGTTCCTAAGCTTGTAGCTTACACGGGTGCCTGGACATGGAAGGTACCCCTCCAACTGGAATCACCTTCTTTAACCCACCTCAAGATCCAATAGTGCTGCAATTGCAAATAGAGATGCAAAGTTGTAACCCAATCAACTCAAAATCCGCACTCTAGTGAAAGAAAAATAACTCTGCACTGCTAATTAAAAAAAACGCTCCTGAAGATTTTGTGTGCCACATTAACCAAAACAAATCCCCACTTGCAGGCAGGCAACATCTACAATAGGAATATAATATAATTCATAAATACAACCTCCAAGTAATTTGTGCACGATTCAGCAAACTCACCACCCTTAGCACGATCTCTAGTATTCTGATTATCACAGAAGTTCAAATCACCGAAAGAGTCATCCACGGAACTAAGCTTTGGAGAATATAACATCCCAAATGGAGGAGAGAATTTGCTAGGATCCCTGAAATACAGATTCGAGGAGCTATACTCAGTGGGTAAGCCTATGGAAGAAGTTTTCTGGCTACCTGTAGATTCAGCATGGTTCAGAATTGCAGAACAACTTAAGGTGAATGCTACACAATATATCAGTAACATAATTGCATAACAAATACTACATGTTTGTGCACGACTAATCACAGCCTACTATTTGTGAAATTTCTGCAAGTCAAACTTGAAAGATGCAATGACACTTTCTGCTTACCGACAAACTCCACAAGTTGTCTATGGGCTAAGAGGATCATCAGCTGACATGTTTCTTGACAACTGCAGCTTCAGTATTTCCGGCACCGGTACTAGTGGGCACGACGAGTTCGAAGACGCAGGCGTCCCCAAGCCAGAGCCCGTTGTCGCGGGAGAAGTCCCACCACGCACCCTGGGCCTGGAGCCTCTTCCACTTGCCGATGCTGCAGTAGCTCACCGTCCACGACCGGCCGCAGCAGAGGAGCACCGCGGGTGCGCGCGCCTCCGGGAGGTGGCGGTGGAAACGAACTGGGATTACCTGAAAACAAACAGTAC